>JASSUY010034318.1:0-29941 GCA_032466535.1 Forpus xanthops
GGAAAGAGAATACAACAGATCTTCACCTGATACCTAGCCACGTCACACAGTGCCCCCCCATCACCTGATACCAAGCTCGACTTCGCAGTGCACCCCATCACCTCATACCAAGTCCCATCCATGCAGTGCACACCCTCCCTGCACCACCATCACCATCTTTTCCAGTCTCTGCCCTCCTCCGTCTATACCTCCCGGACATGATGTGCTGTGGTATGGAATACCTCTTTGGTCAGTTTGGGTCAGGTGGTCTGTCTCTGCTTCTGCCCGGCTTCTTCCCGCTTCCCCTCCTCCCTGGCAGAGCATGAAACTCAGAAAGTCCTTGGCCAGCCTAAACAGTCTAAGCCATAACTATAAACACTGGTGTTATCAGAGCTGTTCCCAAGCCAAAAACCAAAAACACAGTGCTACACCAGATACTACTTAAAGGGGAAAAGTGACTGCTGCTGCTGAACCCATGACAGTGCAGTTAGTATATGCTTTTACATTTCCTCTTTACGATGTACAAATATAAAGGTGATGGAGTGAGTTGAGGGGAATTGTCTTATCAACCTGATGAAAGTTGCTTTTCATGAAACTCACTATATTGTAGTGCTTTCCTTTTTGTGGCAGAGGAGTTTGGAGGATTAAGTGGGATCCCAATTTTAGTGGTTGTTATTTGCTGTTCGATTCAGAGTCAGTGAAGACTGTCTTGTTTTTAGTATTATTAATTGCATAACTGTAGCGTGATAGTAGCTTGTCTTGAATAATATTTGAGAACGCTTACCTTGCCTAATGTTTTCTTTGCAAAGTATGATGATGCATTTGGGCATGTGAGACTTTCTCTTACTGATTGCTGAAGGTCTTAAAATATTTTCTGGCAGTCAGTCTTCTTTTTTTGTGTTCCCTGTTAACTAACAAATTAATACTTTTTATTTCAAGGACTTTTCTTCTTCGGGATTTTCTAGTTCTCTAGTTGAATTAATTGGATTGAATTTAGTGATATTGAGTGGATTGAAGTAGGTGGATTAGGAAGGAGGTAGCAAAATATTTCAGGTAATCACATTTCAAATTTTATGAGTACTGGCGATGTATGTAAAAAAACCAAGCCACAGCAGTTTTAGAATTAGCCCATGACTGCCCTTGGGTGAAGCCTGTGTTCTGAGAGCCTGCTGCTCCCCATATCTCCACTCAGCTGAACCCAGCTGGGTCCCATGGTACCTCCTTGCATGAAGGGCCTTTCTCTCTGGCACAAAGGCTATTTGGCAGCATCCTGAGGTAGTGAGGCAGAGAAAAACCTGGTTACTGAGTGGTATCTTATTCTCTTCTAGTGAGTTGCCTCTCACGAAGAGCAATGTGACAAACCTGACAGCAAGAAAAAATTGAGGACTGATACCAAAACAGATCCGGGTACAATAAGTCAATGAGCTTTCAATCTTTATGACTATTTTAGCAAATGCGTATTCAAAGTGAACAAATGGCAAAGCAGTATGACTCAGCAGTGGCAGCTGGGGTAGAGATGCCATCTGTAGTCTGAAATCACATTCATAGTAGTGCAGAGTTGCATGACAGCTAACTACACGTAAGGTAGGTGGGCCCAAAGTGGTACATGATATTCAGGCCGTGGAGTATCAGCACTCAAGAGTAGATATCCAGAGAGTACAAGTGATTCCAGGGTGGATCCAATATTGCTGCTGTGTAGACTATTATAGTGGTTTTGGGGCTTGGAACGAGGGTGTTGCATCCTATTTTATCAGATGGCCATGGTAAGTCAGAGAGACCTATTGAGAGCGATGCTGAGAGAGAACAGATGTGGATTGTTTTGGTACAGCTTTGTTTTGGAAATGCTCTGCTACCAAGTCACAAAAGCATTGCTATAGATGGAAAATATCCTAGTTGCAGTAAGAGTCTGCTGTAACTGCCATTTTGCAGTACCTGGTTCCCTCAGGATTAGGAAAGGATTGTGATTAAGTACCCAGGCAGATACTATCAGTGTAGATAACTGTACTGTATGGACTGAAGGGTGGCTGATAAGCGCTTTAAAAATGTGAAGGGCTAGTCCTCATACTGACTGTTAAATTCAGTTGAGCTGTTCCTATAGGCGCTGAACAAAGTGGCTGGTTACAAGGGCATTGCGCTGTAGAAAGAGATCTAGTTTTACAAGTTATTATTGATCTTTATCCTGATTTAAATGCAGTTTAAATGGTGGTGATATGACTCAACTTTTCCCTGCCCTTTTGTGGTAGTCAACCTTTCATGAATTAAAGAAACAAAGGCTGTCTCTTGCAGCTGGCATATGTAATACTGTGTCTGCCAGATTAACTCTGGGTGAAACAGATTTGCAATGGAAGATGAGTGTTTTCCATACAACTGAACGATATAAAAAACAAGACCAAGGTGTGATGGTGCATGGGCACCACAGGCACTCCTAGACAGAAAAGCTCTCTTAGAATCATAGAACAGTTAGGGTTGGAAAAGGTCTTATGATGGAATCATAGAATAGTTAGGGTTGAAAAGGACCTTAAGATCATCTAGTTCCAACCCCCCTGCCGTGCGCAGGGACACCTCCCACTAAACAATGCCACCGAAGGCTCTGTCCAGCCCGGCCTTGAACACTGCCAGCAATAGAGTATTCACAGATTCCCTAGGCAACACATTCCAGTGCTGCAGCACCCTAACATAAAGAATTTCTTTCTCAGATCCAATCTAAACTTCCCCTGTTTAAGTTTGAGCCCGTTACCCCTTGTCCTCCTCTCAGTGCAGTCCCTAATAGAGTTGCTCCCCATCATCCTTATAAGCTCCCTTCAGATATTGGAAGGCTGCTATGAGGTCTTCATGCAGCCTTCTCTTCTCCAGGCTGAACAGCCCCAACTTTCTCATCCTATCTTCATACGGGAGGTGCTCCAGTCCCCTGATCATCCTTGTGGCCCTCTTCTGGACTTGTTCCAACAGTTCCATGTCCTTTTTATGTTGAGAACCCCAGAACTGCACACAATTCTCCAAGTGAGGTCTCATGAGAGCAGAGTAGATGGGCAGGATCACCTCCTTCGACCTCTGGTCACGTTCCTTTTGATGCAGCCCAGGATACGGTTGGCTTTCTGGCCTGCAAGTGCGCGCTGCCAACTCATGTTCATTTTTTCATTGACCGACACCCCCAAGTCCTTCTCTGCAAGACTGCTCTGAATCTCATCTCTTCCCAACCTAGAGCTGTATCTGGCTGGGATTGCTCTGACCCAGGTGTAGGACCTTGCACTTGTCATGGTTAAACTTCATCAGGTTGGCATCAGCCCACCTCGCAAGCGTGTCAAGGTCCCTCTGGATGGCATTCCTTCCCTCCAGTGTATCAACAGAACCACGAAGCTTGGTGTCATCGGCAAACTTGCTGAGGGTGCACTCAATCCCACTGTCCATGTCGCTGACAGAAATGTTGAGCAAGACTGATCCCAACATCGATCCCAGAGGGACACCACTCATTGCTGGTCTCCAGTTGGACATTGAGCCATTGAGCACAACTCTTTGTGTGCGGCCATCCAGCCAGTCCTTCATCCACTGAGTAGTCCATCTATCAAACAGATGTCTCGCCAATTTAGAGGCAAAGATGTCAAGTGAGACAGTGTCGAATGCTTTGCACAAGTCCAGGTAGATGACATCAACTGCTGCACCCCTGTCCATCAGTTCCGTAGCCCCATCATGGAAGGCCACCAGATTTGTCAGGCAGGATTTCCCCTTAGTGAAGCCATGCTGACTGTCACCAACCACTTCGTCATTTTTCATGTGCCTTAGCATGCTTTCCAGGGGAATCTGCTCCAAGATTTGCCACCCAAGGACAGACTGGTTACTGTTGAGTTCTGTACCTTCCCTGAAAACTGATATGTGGCCATTAAACATGTAAACATTACAATGAATTGTCTTGTATGAGAAGGTGATGACAATTTGTTTCTCTTTTCTTCAGCTAATCAAAACCATTTGCTAAAGTTTGTCTTTTTCAGTTCCCTTTCATCTGTAGCTGGTAGGAGATGCAGTGTAAGTCTGTAGAATAAAGCTTGTTGGCCTTTCAGTGTGGCTCGGAGTTTTGAGTAGGCTCTTTGTGCTCAAACTCAGATGATATCAAGGCAGCTATACTTAAAGTCATTCTCTAAAGAGCAGTTGCAGCTTTTTAGCTACCTAAAACACTTGTGTCTTTGCTAGGTCAGCCATTCTGACTCTTAAGTAGTTGCTGGCAACTTGGATAAATGGGATATAGTGTGAGTGGGTTGCTTTATTTATTTGTTTATTTAATGTGTTTATTATTATTATTAATATTTTTTAATGACCTATGGGCAGAGAAAAGCAGGATACTAGCCAGCCAGCTTGGCCATTCTTGGCACTCCATGCTTTCTTGTCTCCCTTTTCACACATTTGCCTTATTCCTTATGCTGGCAGTAGACTCTTATAATCTCTCTTTTTTTTTCTGGTGCTTGTTTCACCACTCAGTCTTCCTGACTGTTAACCCTCTGGGTTGCTTCAGCCAGCTAAACTGGAGGATAACAAATCCGACCACAAAGGAATAGGGTTCTAACAGTCACTGCTGTGAGTTCTGTTGAGTTGAATTGACTAGCTTTCTGTAAGTGGGCATAAAGAGTGAATGGTTACAAAAATAAGTTTTATTCTGTGAAAATGGAGAGAAAGGAAGTGAAAGTGGAAAGCAGCCAAAGCAATGGGCTGTAAAGTGTCTTTTCAGCAGTACTGTGAATAGATAAGTGTGGGAGAAGACACATTCGTCAAGGGCAGAGAGGAGATGCTGAAGTGATTGGGTTAAGGGGTGATGAAAGCTGGAAGAGAGTTACAGAGAAAGACTGCCTCAGAGAAGCTTTTTAGTTACTCTTCAAAAATCAGGCATAGGTGGAGTGAAAGACACAAGAAGAGGCTTGAATGCGGATGTGAATGATGGATGATGGTGTCTGTAATACTTGAGAAAAGAGGTGCTGAATTGAGATCAAGGTTGGAGTGAAAGAGTAAAGGGTTCTATGTATGTTGCGCTGCTTATGAAAGCCAGATGTTGTCAGAAGGGCAGACAGGTTCAGTTTAGGCAGAAGGAGACCACTTTAGATCAGTCAGTCCTGCAGAGAAAATGTTTGCAAATGCAATTGCAGATGAGGATGCCCAGAGAAGAGGTACAGATGAGAAAACTTGGCGTCCATCTTTGTCGCTTTGAAGTGTATGCAAATATTCACACTGGGGTCAAAGGAGGACAGAACCTAGCCGTGCCAATAGAGGACATAAATTTGTACATGACCTTAAAGCAACAGTTCCCTATAGTCTATGCCTGTCACTTCTTGTTCCTTATGAAATTGTGGTTGACCTACTGATATATGCGGTTTGAACAAAGTATTTATCTTTTTCCACTGTCTCATGCTTTCGTGGGTGGACTGTGATATGGCAAAAACTTGGGGGATGGTAGGGACTTTTGGTTGCACCTTAAGGCTGTTATTACAAATTATGAATATCCTGTGGTGCTAAAGTGTTTCAATTTAAAATCTACAATTCTTTTATTATACTTGTTGCATTATTCAGTGCGTCCAGGCTAGGTGTTGGTTATTAAATATTGATTTTTATATAGTATTAAACATTTTTATGCCTTGGCTTCTGGTCTTCGAAGTATTTTCTTCTGACTGTTGCTCTGTGTTCTGTATTTGAACTTCAGTATGATAAGATGGTAGTGCAGAGCCAGTTTGTATCTTTCTTAATACAGAAAAATAAGAAATGATCAGAGAAGAATGCTTCTTTTTGTCGAATGGCTGGGTGAGTTGTTTTTTCTTTTTTGTTCATATGCAGTGACAAGTAATGCAAGCAACAGGACACACACTGCCCACTGAAACAATTCAAATTGATTCTCCTGGCTTTAAAAAAACATGAACTCTTCAGATGTTTCCTCCTTCCATGAGGTTTTCATTTTCAGATGAGATATAGTGTGAATTTTAACTTGACTGATATTTGATAGAAGCTTACCCTGCTGCTGTCTCTCTCACTTGCAAAACCGCTCCTTTGTAGGGTAGTAGCATGCCAAAAAATGAATACTTTGTCATATACACGTTTCTGTGAATACACTAGCAACGGATGACTGAAAGATGTAGTGAAAACATGGGCATGTAATATTTGCACAAATTCTAGCTGAATATGTAAATGCCTTGTCTCGTTTGAAAAAGAGAAGCTAGTGGAAATATAAGATTTTTTTTTTTCTTTTTTAATTCCTTTTTCTCCTAGATAAGAGGAGTACAGAATGTACTTAAGTCCTCTGGAAAGTGAATTATCAAATGTAGCATCTTTCCTAGAGTCTAGTTTGGTTGCAGGTTCAGTTACTAAGCTCTGAAGTCCTGCTGAAGGAAAAAAATCGTAGTTACTAGATGGAGTATTTGGACAATTGCCAAGTAAACTTCTTTTTCTAAAAACATCTTTTTATTTTATCACATCAGGAGTATATCTGCATTGTTAACATTCTCAGAGCTGTGTATAGGTGTTTCCTCATAGACAGCAGTGTATGCTTCCCTGCACTTGTCAATCAATGACTGTATGTGGTAGGGTGATGGGGAGTTACCAGCAGAAGCCTTCAGACATTAGGCTACTTATAACAATGCATATTCAAGACATTATTTCTTTAGACTTCTTCACTACTGATTTGCATTCTAGTCTTCCTGTTACTCATTCTTTCTCATTCTCTTCCATTCAATATAATATTTGCTCTGTATTTTTATCCTCTGCGATAATTTATCCTCATAATTACAACAAAGAGTTATCTTTATTTTGTTGTGTATCTTATACATTTCCACCTTATTCACTACAGTGTGTCCGTCCAAGACCCTGTTTTTATACTCTTTGTTGCTGTCAAGTCTGCAGGTATGCTTTCCCAAAATGCTGTCTCGGTGGCATGTGGCATAACTGAGCCAAAGTTGCTAGGTAGTATTTCTCAGCTGGTACCAGTGATCCTGTCCTTCCTCTGTTCTCCTTCCTTATCCTCCAAATATCTGTAGCAGCCATAGCATCCTATGGCAAGGAGTCCCATAACTTAACACTGTGCTGTTTAATTTGATCCTGAAATAAAATATCCTGTAATGTTTTCACAAACACATGCAAAAAGTGGTTGATCTCTCTTCTCCTCATGCCACTAAATATGCACCTGGCCTACTTCTTGTGTCATCTCTGGCTGAAAATGTATATCTTTTAAGTTATCTCTAATACGTTCAGCCTCCTATGATCATCTTCATTGGGTGTTCTCTAAGCCTTTTTATTTTCTGCTATACCCTTAAGAAATTGAAAACCAGAACCACACATAATGTCTGGATGTGGCTTATAATGTTGCAAAGAAATGTTCAGCATTCTTGTCTAAATTTCTTTCCTGATAATGTCTGACTTTTGAATTATTTTATGACTACTATTTAGCATGAAGCTGATGTTTTAATGAAAATATCAATCTAGTCTTAAAATCTTAAGACTGAGTAGCCGATACCTGCTCAGAGACTATTAGTGGTATGCTGTCAGTATCTACCAGGACAGTTTTCAGCTGTAGATTTCTTTTTTAATACTTGATTTCTGTGAGATGTATTACATAAGGGGGTGAAAGGTCACTAGTGTGCTGAAATGGTGACATTGTAGGAATCATACTTCTCTAGTTTTCTTACTGTGCTTTGGGCATGGTATGCCTTCAGGACATGGGCAGGTGGTTGGCCTCAAAATACTACAACATCATTTCACAAAGTAGGATTGATGTAGCTTTCAAGCTTATCTATTACACCGTATCACAAAGTCACCCCAAAGAGAGTGTTTCTCCATTTAAAAAGTGGAGGGATTAAATACAACTTCAATCTGTTTGAAAAATACTGTAATACCAGGTATGTATTCTTGCAGTAGTTATCTCTATTGAAACTCAAGTGCAGATTTCCAGATAAAAATACAAGTTTCATGTCCTCAAGTTCAGTTCCCTGGGGAGACACAAAATAATGTTTTCTTTGTTAAATTGTGGTAGAAATGCAGTTCTGATTGTAAATATGCCTACCCTAAACCAGTGATTTCTTTGTAGAATTTTGCATGTCTATTGCAATTTGGAGAGGGTTGTGCTTTTTGTTTGCTTGTTTTGGTTGGTTGATTTCTTTATTGTTCAAATAAAACTTAATGACGTATCGGTAGTCTTTGTCCAAAATGATGTGTTGGCTTGTATTGTTTGTTCATCAGAGGTCTTGTTGAGGACTAAATGTGATGGGAAAGAAGACACATTATTTGCTTACATGCACGATTTGTACATATAAAAACATTTCATGGTTTCAACATAATTGTGGGTGACTGAGCACTGGTGTAGGTTGCCCAAATTGGTTGTGGAATCTCTGTCCTTGGTGATACTCAAAAATGTCTGGATGTGGTCTTGGACACCTGTCTGTAGGTGGCCCTGCCTGAGCAGATGGGTTGGACCAGATGTCCTGAGCAGATCCCCTCCAAACTCAACTATTCTCTGATCTGTAGATGTGAACCAGTACATCTGTGGTCTGTTATTTGTTTGGTCTGTATCTCAGAAGGCATTCTTTTAAGTTGGGTAGCTTGCCTGTTTCCTATGAGTCTAGCCTTCCTTTCGTCAGAATATTGCTGGATTGCATGTAAATATGTGACAGATATTAAAATGCTTATAACTGCTTTCTTACTATCAAATGAGAAAATAGAGCAGTAACTGCAGTTCTGATACAAAATGATCAGGCTTTTAGTTTAGCAGTGTCTGTGTATATGAAGATGTACTTTCGATCTCAGTGTTGCAAGTTACCCTTCTCATTCATGTGCCTGAATTCTATGATTCACTGCTGGCTTAATTCTTCTTGTACCTTGATGTTGTTTCTTGAAAGACCTCTTCTGAGAGGCTCTTGTCATTCTCCTGTGACTCTGGATTTATATACCATGACTGAACTCTTCAATCATCTGCCCACCTTCTAGGACTTATCTCCTTCTGTGGCTTCAGAAGTAACCTTTTGTAACAGCTTGTCATTTTTGACAGCATTGTCCCTTTCCTTGCACATAATTTGATCCTCCTTTTGTGTGACCATTTAAAATTCTACACACAGTCTTATGTTCACCTCCCCCTAAGAAGTCCTCAGCTTTCATGTTCGCCATATTCCTTTTGAGCTTGTTGTTCTCCTGTTCCTCAAGTTTCTTTTATAGTTGAGTCTATATAATTTAAATACTCTTCCCTCAGTTCCTCATTTATTTGTGTGACTTCTGTAGTTATGCTGTGCTAAATTGGATTATTTGCTGTCCTTAAATGAGACTCCTTTTTAGTTTCTGAATGGTTGCTCTTACTGTCCAGCTGGAAATTCTTGCTTTTGACAGGCTTCAGAACAAACTTTAAGTAACATGGGATTTCCCTTGTAATATGTTTAAGCTGTCAAAATTGTAACAGGGTGGATAGTGTAGTTAGGCCTGCCTTTGTCTTCAGATTTTTCTTAGAAAATAAAAAAGTTTTGGTAGGTTGTTTTTGGGGTTTTTTTTTTTTTTTTTTTTAGAAAAAAAGTATAAATTTTATTATTCCAATTTTTTTTCTTTTTTTTTTTTTTTTTTTTGAGAGTAAGTTACAAAATAACATAGCACTCTGCAGAAAATTATGTGGTTTAATGTAGTGGTTGTATGAATGTCTTCACTCCTGCTGAGTTTAATCACACTCTTATCTATTAACTTTTAACAGCATATTGTGAGAATATTTAGGAGAAATGCCAGAGACTGAGTTATCTACATAACATTTTCTATAAATAAGCGCTAACAGAGTCTTGGAAAAAGGTGTTTCCAGAAGCAGCATTGTAAGACCACATATCCATAAACAATCAAAGTGATTAATTTCATTTTAGAGCTCTCAATCACGTCCTTGAAGTCAGAGAATTTGCTTGCTGGTGTTTTAGTTACTATTGGTATAGTCACAAAATTATTTATTAATCTTGAGTACATGATTCCTCTTCTCATCCCCCCAGTTATTTGTATTCAAATGGTATAACTCCTTGTCACCAGTGCAACTGGTCAGAAGTCTGCTCAGCGCACTGGAGGAATAATAAAGCTTGCAGCCTATGAGCTGAAATATGAAATAGCTTTGGTGTTTTGTGGATGTTGACACCTGTATATTAATGAAGATCTATTAATAATTTCATGAAACTGTTGAATCTCTTTGTGGTTTAAGAAACATCTTGTGAGCTGAAATGAAAACTGTCTTGATAGCGTCAGTTACATGAAGCATTGAAATGTTTCCTGTTGCCTGTTTTTATGTAGATTTGTGAAATCAGAGATGAAGAAGCCTTTTATAGGAGGAAGGAACCTAATTTAATAGAGAAATCTAATAAACTACATGGCCAGGTTGACCTCATCTAATAGTGAATCTTCATGCTTTCCCAAAATAGGAGTGGATTTGTCTACTTCTTTTTCCAAAAATTTTCCAGTTATAGAGATATTTAGATTAGTCAGGTGTTCTAGCAGCACCAACAGAAGCCCTACAATGAAAACAAAATAAGACTAATTTAGGAATAATCAACCATATTTTCTATTAAGCTGTTGGTGTTGCAGAGCATTGGTGCTTTTGGATGAGATTTCAAGTTCCATGTACAGGTTAATGCACAAAAACAATTGTTAAAACATGCTAATAGAGGGAACAGGGCTAGAAAAATTTTAGAAGGTATTTCTAGGTAATTGAGTTTACTTGGCTTTTACTGCTCTTAATTATAATCAGTTGTGTTTTGAATTGTAATACTATAAAATAAGGTGTCACTGCAAAGAAGATAGTGTATTCTTAGTTTCAGTGTGACTTCTCCACGTAATGGAGAATCTGTCGTTTTCCTGAAATGCAGCTGTTTTCATGGTTATTTAAAAAAAAAAAACAACCCAAAAAAACCCAAAAACAAACAAAACCCACAAGCTACCTCTGACCTTCTGCCTTTTTAGATGCTGTAGGCGTTAAGTAAGGTTATTTCAGAGTTACATTTCAACCGATAACACTGAGCATAAGCATTTTAACATAAATCATTAAAACTTATTCTCCAAACGCATTAACAGCAACTTATAGTATATACTTTATAGTTGTCTTAAAATACCTTGATAACAGAGCATTAAAATGCTCATAACATAAATAATGTAGTACCTTTAGAAGATGAACATATCTTGTGCTTTGAGGCATGCTGTGATAGAAACAGGTAAATTAATGTGGTAAGTGGGAGATTTTAAAAGCAGGACCTGTTCTGGATGTATGACTAACAAGAGACCTGCTATAGTGCCTTTATGCTCTCCAAGCTTTGAATTCCCCAATCAGTGTGAGGAGAAAAATTAAATTTTCACAGGACTTTTCCCTGACATCCCAGATAAATGTAATTCTGTACTGCATTCTTACTATGGAGCTATCTACTTTGATAGATTTAGAGCTAGTCATTATGCTTTTACAGCAGGTGGTGGAGAAAAATAAAAGCATGCTGTGGAATAAAAGGAGCAGATTGTTCCAACTAGTCATTTGAGCTGAATGAGAAAAGGAGTGTTTTGTTCCTGGTATGACACCTTCATACATATGAGGTCTAAAGAAACCATTGGTAACTGAGCCTCGTGTAAGGAAAAAGTTGTGATGTAGAAAGTTTTGTTGTGTACTGGTAGTTCTTCTCTCATGTTGAATGTTTTTTCTCCTGTGTTGGTAATCTGCTTGTTCTTAGCAGATGAATTTCTGGGCTTATAACCATCTCCTTAAAATTAAGGAGTCTGAAATTTAAAGATGTTACTAGGGTAGAAAATGAACATGAGGCGGCAGTGTGTGCTAGCAACCCAGAAAGCCAACCATATCCTGGGCTGCATCAAAAGGAGCATGACCAGCAGAACGAGGGAGGTGATCCTGCTTCTCTGCTCTCGTGAGACCTCACTTGGAGTATTGTGTGCAGTTCTGGTGTCCTCAACATAAAAAGGACATGGAATTGTTGGAATGAGTGCAGAGGAGGGCCACGAGGATGATCGGGGGACTGGAGCACCTCTCATATGAAGACAGCTGAGAAAGTTGGGGTTATTCAGCCTGGAGAAGAGAAGGCTGTGTGGAGATCTCATAGCAGCCTTCCAGTATCTGAAGGGGGCCTATAGGGTTGCTGAGGAGGGACTCTTCATGAAGGACTGTAGTGAGAGGACAAGGGGTAATGGGTTCAAACTTAAACAGTGTAAGTTTAGATTGGATCTGAGGAAGAACTTTACTGTGAGGGTGGTGATGCACTGGAATGTGTTGCCCAGGGAAGCTGTGAGTGCTCCGTCGCTGATGCTGTTCAAGGCCAGGTTGGACAGAACTTTGGGTGGCATGATTTAGTGTGAGGTGTCCCTGCCCTTGGCATGGGGGTTGGCACTAGATGATCTTGAGGTCCTTTCCAACCCTAACTGTTCTATGATTCTATGATTCTATTTTACATAACACTAGAAGTAACGGGATGAAAGAACAGATGTCGTAAATAAACTGTAAGTTTGTGTTCTTTCAACTGTCCTTCTATACATGCCATTCTGTGGATGAAAAAAATCCTTTGCAATGTTAAATATTATACAAATAAGCAATGAAGAAATCAAGTTGTTTCAGAAACCTAATGAGGTACTAAAGTTTCCCTTCTCTCTCTGTCCCTACCCCAAATCCAGAAGGCACAGTTTTCTTGCATTGCTTTCCCATATTAGTTTCTGAAACTATTTGCCAGATTTTGAGAATGTGAGAGTTCTAATGGATAGATATTTTTATTATAGGAGACTTAAAAATAAGTGCCTTATTCCTGTTGTTGCATATAATTTGTAATATTATTTTTTCTTGATATTATTTTTCTTTAATTCTGTAGAAAGTGTGCCGCAAGACAAATAAATTCTTTGGATTTAGAAAAGAGAGTGCTACTCCCTTCTCCTACCCCTGATGCTGAAAGCCATCTTATTTTTTTTTTTTTTTTTTGTGAAGATGTTATAAAGCAGTAAATGTGCGCTATTCTTCATCTGCTACTTTTATCAATACGTGTTTAATTTACCACAATTTGGTAGTTTTCTGAATGCTTTGATTTTTTTTGTTTCTATCACTTTTTTGAGTATATTTGAAAGAACACTGGAGTTGTTATGGTCTATTTAAATATGAAGAGTGACATATAGGTATTTTTGGTGTTGTGAGTAGTGTCTGTTATCTACAAGTCTGTAGATCTCCAGTATATCATCCCTATAATGCCATTCCTAATAAATGTTATGGGTACCTTAAATTTCATGTAATACTGGCATGCAACTGTTTCTATTCTAAATAGTAAGGGTGACATGATTTCTAGTAAGAGTGGGAGCACATTAATTGTTAAAGATAATTTTTTCAAAATCTGAATCAGTTTTCCTTTCTGTCCTGAGCTGATAACTTGAGAGGCCAACATAAAGTTGTAGTATCCATCCAGTTATCAGTGGGAGTTGCTGACACATGCTTCTCTTAGTCTTAAGCTTATTTATAATTTAACCTGGTGGGGAAAAATCTGTTCAGCTCTTCATCTCTGGGTTGGTATGAAAGGATGTAGGGTAAATCAAAATCACAGAGCAGTGTCAGTTCTGAATGTTGCTGCTGAAGAAATATCATGGTAACATTTTAAAAAATGTAAGTTGTCTTTAAATTCAAACATCTTCAAATAGCTTTTCAGAGGTGTTATTGGGTTTGCATAGGAAGGTTTTGATAGTAGCGGGAGGGGAGGGGGAAGGTACAGGGCTGGCTTCTGTGAGATGCTGCTAGAAGCTTCCCCTCTGTCCAGTGGAACCAGTGCTGGATGGCTCCAAGGCAGACCTGCTGCTGGCCGAGTCTGAGCTGTCAGCCATGGTGGTAGCACCTCTGGGGTAACATATTTAAGAAAGTGAGAAAACCCAAAACTACGCAACTTCAGCCAGAGAGAAGAGTAGAGTATGTGTGAGAAACATCTGCAGAGCCCAAAGTCAGTGCAGAAGGAGGGCAGGAGATGCTCCAGGTAGCAGAGCAGAGGTTCCCCTGCAGCCTATGGTGCAGCTCACGGTGAGTCAGCTGTGCCCCTGCAACCCATGGAGGTTCCACAGTGGGACAGGCATCACCTTTGGACATCCCTGGTGTTAGAGCAGCGGAATGCCCAAAGGAGGCTGTGGTTTCACGAGAAGCCAACACCGGAGCAGGTTTGCTGGCAGGACCTGTGGCCCACAGTTCATGAAGACCTGCAACCTGTGGGAAGGACTTATGTTGGAGAAGTTAGTGGAGGACTGTCTCCTGCGAGAGGGGCCCTATTCTGGAGCAGAAGAAGAGTCTTCCCCCTGAGGGGGAAAGAGCAGCAGAGACAACATGGGATAACTGAAACCTTCATTTCCTGTCCTCCTGTGCTGCTTGGGAGGAGGAGGTAGAGAATTTGAGAGTGAAGTTGAGCCTGGAAGGAAGGAAGGGAAGGGACAGGGAGAAGGTGTTTGAAAATTACTTTATATTTCTCATTATCCTACTCTGATTTGGTTTGTAATAAGTTAATTTCCCCAAGTCGAGCCTGTTCTGCCAGTGACAGTAATTGGCGGATTATCTTCCTGTCCCTATCTCAATCCATGAACCTTTCATATATTCTCTTTCCCCTGTCCAGCTGAGGAGAGGGGAGTGGTAGAACAGCTTTGGCAGGCACCTGGAGTTCAGCCAGGGTCAAGCCACTGCAATAGGTGATGTGTAAACCTTGACTACAAGATCTTAATTAAGTTTATTAATCTTTGGGATTTAAGATTAATTTGAAGAATAAATTTAGTTTAAACTTAATGACCTTCTTTAGTGGAGCTTTAATTTCTGAGAGTTCAGCGTTGGATGTTAATATCTTTCTTTTTATAATGAATATTTAAGATTCTTTATCTCTCATAAATGAAAATGGGCATAGGCAATTTTTGAGGCTAGCATGATTTATCACTTATCTTTTAGAGGAATATCAAGTGGAATGTGTGCAAGTTCTATGCGTGTTTAAGTTGAAGTTAATAACATAGTGAAGCTTATGGGGAAGGGAAATGGAAGCAGTGAATTGCTAATTTGCTTCTTTTCTGTTGAATGTAAATGTTTCCCAAATACATCCCCAGGAACTGAACAAACTTGATTGACCCAAAATATAGTTAGCAGTTTGACAGAATGATCATACAGGCTTAAAATCCCTTTCTGTCCTCCCACCTTACTATTCCAGCTGTTGATAGCGTTTTTATTTCTGGTGGAGTACTTGGTATTTCTGTTTAAATTAATTGTGGCTGCTGCCACCGCCAGAGGTGTGCAAGTCATGGCTTTGGTGCTGCTCCTCAGCCGAGCGCATGGTGCTTGTCTCCATCCAGCCCTTCTGGCCCATGTCCTGATGGCAGAATCATTTGAAGGGAGGAGGTAATAACTGCCTTGCCTGCCGGTCTCTAGGCTCACATCAGGCTGTGGAGGTTGGACCAGCCTGATTTGTTGCATTTGTTGCTTTGCTGCTGCTGCCACCTTTGTTTCTAAAATATATTGGAAATTTAAGGTAAACGTGGATTTAGGTACTGCAATGGCCAAGAGCGTTCAAATGTCAGTGCTTCCAACTGAGAGATTGAGCAGAGGTGCATAAATTGCTGTTTGTGGTGTGATATGTATGTTGGTAGGTATGCACAAATTCCAGCAGCAAGAAAGTATTGAAGATAAATTGCATCCATCAACTGTAGCTAGCTAAAGGACTATGCTGCTGATACTACCAACCACTTAAGTCAAGTTAGGTGAAGTACCTTTTGGTTGAGTTTTGGAGGAAGTTAGAAATGGCTGAGTTGGAGATTTCTAGCTTGTCACTTGTAAGATATTACCAGGCTCTTGTCAAAATGCTGAGTGACAAGATAGGAATCTGTTTTTCAGTTCAGCTGCTGATCATGATTTGAAGGTGCTAAAAGTTCATGAAGCCCAATCCAGCTTCTTCCCTGGACAGTGCTATTACATTATTGTGGAGAGTGACCCAGTAGCTGACTGTGGGTGCTAACAACTCCTGACTTACAGTGTACTTTTTATATTTGAGTGGTTAAAGGTTAATTTAAAATGTATATAGTTTTGAACAAATGACTGGGAACAAAATATATCACTGAGGTTTCACCCACCCACCATCTCCTCTCCTAGTGTTTTCCACACTGCGTGTTACACTTAGGCTTGTCTCTTAGTACCCAGAGTTACCAAAATAGCGTGCAGAAGGTCAGTTAAAACAGAGAGGGGAGATCCAAATTTGCTCATGTTTTAAGTCATAAGTAGTCTGCAGGGATTTAAAATGCTGTCTGTATAATTGTGTTATGCTGGATAAATCACTATAGCAGTGGTGCTTATTTGACTTGCCTTGAAATGTCACGATATGTTGCTGAGAGGAGGTGGTGTGCTTTATGAGAGGAAGCCATTGGTTTAAGCAGCTAAATGGTGGATTTTGTAGTGGGTTGATAATCTGTCTGATAAACTTTACCCAAGCGCATGCAATAGATGGATGCTTTCTTGTTCTGTAGATGCAGACATGATGTGCTGCCACACACAAGGAGATTTTGGTTGCTTGCTATGTATTAATAGCACATTGTTATTACTAATCAGAACCCTGATAACTAAAATTAATAGTAGGCACAAAGATGAGCCATTAAGGACATTCATCTTCCAAATGAGTCTGGAAGATTCATTGGTAGTTTAAATTTATATACTGAGGGCACTTAAACCATTAAAAAGGGTAATGGATGCCCCACAGGCATGTGCTTCAAAACCATATGTCATTTTGGTGCTGGGACAGCAGACATTGATAACTTCCCTTTAAGGGAAACTGCTATTCATTTATCAATTAAGTGTTGAGGGAAATGTTCATTTTGCTGTAGAGTGATCATAGCAGTGTATTCTAAGTTAAGTCAAACCTCAAGATTTATGTTCTAAGCCTGTCTGGCTTGTTCATAATAGATGTTAATTAGAAAAGTCTCGGTGGTAACAGGGCATGGGAGTTGCAACTTAAAGGCATTATTTGTTTCTTTGATGCACAAGTATTTCTCTTCTTGTGTCATACAGTCTTTGACAGTGATACAGATGTAGTAACCAGCTTAGTATAGGCTGGCATGTTGGGGCTTTTTTGTTGTCACTGTGGTTGTGTCATCATAGAATCATAGAATAGTTAGGGTTGGAAAGGACCTTAGGATCATCCAGTTCCAACGCCCCTGCCATGGACAGGGACACCTCACACTAAACCATGCCACCCAAGGCTCTGTCATAGGGCAACATTTGAGAAAGTTTTGCTAAGATTGAACTGAATATGAAGTCTTGAGGTTTTATGGCATAAGTATTTAGCAGAAATGTTGCAACAGTGTGTAATTTTCTTTCTCTCCTGGTGTTGTCCTTGCGAGCCAAGGCACTGGTTTACAAGTGGTTCTGAGAGTGCCAGAGAATGAGTATTTATCAATGGTTTTTGCTGAAGTAGAATTAGCTAAAACTTGGGTTTTTTTTTTTTTTTTGGTCATTTATTGCAAATGATAAATCCATTTATTGCAAATCACAAATTCTTATATAGAGCTGTGGGAATTGAGTTGTTTCTAATTGAAGGTGAAACAGTCTCAGTTTGGGACACAGTCTAGATTTGCTGATAAAATATAGTGAAAGGGACATCCACTTCCCCAAATATGAACACTGTTTTTACAAACTCTCTGCTTGGTATGTGACATTTGAATATTACATTTTGTCAGGTAAAAAGTATTTTTACCCTCAGTTTGATGACATTCATGCCTATTCCTCCTTTCCTTATTCTTTGACCTGTCCTAGTTTTAGACTGTGTATGTCTTGTACAGAGAGCAGAAATGAGCACAGGCTGCAGTTCTTCAGTCTTCAATCCTTTTCCCGTCTTCAGCCCATTCTCCTCTGGGGTATTGTGTGGGCTGGTGAGAGTCTGGCAGTCAGAGGAGGTTGTTTGATACAGTGGCTGTGACTCATCTTATGGTGACACTCTAGAATTTCTCATAAGAAGGGTTTTTGTTTGTTCTTGGGGCTCTCAGTACTCATCCCATATTTTGTATTCAGAAAGGTAATAAACACAAATGCTCCTGTTACTCTAGAAGTGTCTTCTTAACAAGAAGAATTTTTGTTGTAACAACAGCTGTTAATTGGATTGTTATGCTGTTACTACTGAGAACAAAAAAAGGGTACAAGAAATATCTCGTCTGATTTCCAGTAGTTGTTTATAAGCTAATTCTTGAGGTTTTGCATAACTTCTCTCAATTAAAAAGATACTGCCTAAATAAAGATGAATGCACTGTACTTTCACTCTCTCCTGGTTTTGCCTTTATTTTTGATCAGGACAACTGTGTGCTATGATTTTGATAACACATGCCACAGAGTTGTATACATGACATCTGTATTTTCTTGTGTTTATACTCTGCTTCTTCTTTGGGCTCTTTTGATTCCTTTGTTTCTTCTCTCCCAACCCTTGTTCTCTTTCCGTGATTATCATGTTTTCTGCTCTCTTTTCTACAGCCTCGTTAATTGCCTTGAGTTAAGAATCCAATTAAAAAAAATTATTCAATGACACAGGGCAAGCATTACTGTGTTACACAGGAATTTGGGTGGTTTATCTTCCTCCTTCCCCCCATTCTTTACATTTCTCCCATTCTTCTTTCTCCCTGTCACTTCTCCTCACAACTTTAGTTGTAAGGTTTTCGTATCCGTTGCTTGTGTGACCCTGTAAAAGCGTTTTTAATTTGCATTCTGTTACGCTAGATTGATTTAATAAAGCAAGATTATCCAATTCATCCTGCAACAATTATTTCATTTCTAAGTAATTTTAATTATTCTGTCTCACTGTTTTTATTTTGGGCACAGTATTTATCCTTGTTGCTGGTATTTGGACTACTTATGTGTGCAATGCATCAGAGTTGTTGATTTTCCACTTCACTTTTTGAGCTCAGTCCATTATTTTCTGTTTCCCCCTTGGTTTAAATAGCATGTCACTTTTTGTCACACAGACAGTGGGCCAGGTTTCACTTGGACTGTGTGTCTCGGCCTGTAATCTCATGATCTGAAAGAAAGTGCTTTTTAGGGAAAGTGGTTGTGTGTAGCAGAGACATTTCAAAAAAGAGAGGGGAATGCTGATGGGTGAGCTGCTTGTGAACTGTACCACAGGCTGCATGGGCTCTGTAGTTGTGTTATGTGCCCAGAAGGAATACCTCTGCTTGATTCTTATAAGGGGTCTGCTTTTAAATAAACTAATACCAAGTTTCTTCCCTAGGAGGATGTACCTTTGATGATGGTCCTGGACCCTGTGACTACCACCAAGACTTGTATGATGACTTTGACTGGGTGCATGTCAGTGCTCAAGAGCCTCACTATTTACCGCCTGAGATGCCTCAAGGTGAGAAACTCCATAGACACTGAAGGGATAAGTTTATTAGGAAACTCAGAGCTCCACTGAATATGGCCTCAAGGTCACACTCTGTGATCTCCACTTTAACCTTGATAACGGAGGTTATAAAAAGAAAGATTATAAAAATAGCAATCCTGGTAACTGAATAACTTTCTTAGATCAAATCCCACTTTAAAGTTGAGGGGCATAGGGAAGAGAGAAAGGAAGCCATAACGTCTTTATTCTGCATGGAATTCCTGTTGACTCACAGTGAAATTCTGTCTTAAGTGATAGCTTATGTATCAGTTCCATTATTCAGGTATGCATTAAAAGAAATGGTGGAAAAAAAAGGATGCATGCAAAACTACCATACACTGCTTCTTTCCTTCCCCTCTGTGCAATTGCTCATCATCTGAAAGTAATCAGAAAAGCTTTGATTTATGGAAATATTGCAGTTGTTAATTACTGTTTAGGACAGGTAATGAATAACTAAAGAGGTACAGCCTGCATGACCTTGCTTGCTCACCTTTGATGAACAGCTTAATCGGTGCTTCCCAGACAGCATGATATGCTGTGAAAATGAAAGCATTTGAAATTCAGCTACGTTTTCCAATTAATAATACATTAAGTAATTAATCATGCAGAGGAGGAAGAAAGGTCATGGCTATTTTATTTGTACCTGAAAGGTTTTGGGAAGTGAGGTGTGTTTGGAGAAGGAGTGGGAAATGTTGCCACACAGAAGTAACCTAACCTCTGCGCTATTATATTTTGTTGTGCATTATTAGTGGTGGTCAGTGGATGTAATTTTACTTCTTAACTGCTAACTAACTGGGTTCTTCCTGCTTTGGAGTCACTGATATGAGCAGCTGTCATCATGCCCCATATTACAAAATAGGTTAATTATGCAAGATAGACACTTTATTTAATGGACTGCTTGGCACTTCAATTTTGCATATGGAAGTGTATATTTAAGCCCTGAAGCCTCGACATTCATGATGATCTTGCATTAACTAATTTAAACTAGTATCTCCCCTAGGAAGGCTGAAATTAGTTACTTTTCAGATTGTGCTTTTAAGAGTCTATGTGGCTTGCTAAAACGGTTGGAGCTGCTCAATAAAATCTAGCAGAATAATGGAATGTTTTCAAGATAGTCCAAGACAGATACAGAAAAATCTCTTTTTATTGTTTTTCTTTCCTCTGGTTAGAATTCTGAGCTTCTCGGACCACTGTTTAAAAGTTGGATGCTTGGTAATTGAGGTCTAGACTAAAGATGAGCAGTCTCCATTTGATGAGCTGCACTTAAGAAGTTCAGAATATTCAAATCCTGAAGATCTATGCTGTGTCTAAATACTTAAGCTCTTTTGCGGTTTGAAATTAGCATACTTACAAATTGGGTCTAAAAATGTAACAGTTCTAAACTGAGTGCTGAATTCCTTTGGCAAGTCCGCAGGAAATGGACCAGCAAGAGGTTAAGGCAAAAGCAGAATGGGAAGTAATAGTGTGTAATCATCTGCTGTGTTTTTTAACATTGCTGACCATGCTTGATTACTATTGAGACCGTAGATTAGAAAGCAGTTCACTGCTCATGAGGAATTTATCTAGAACAAGATGTGGTAATGAAGGAATAGGTAAAATTAAAATACTGCTGTTTTCACTTCGAAAAATGCTGGGGTTTGTAATCTGTAGAAGCCAGGAATCTCCTAGGAATCAGAGTAAGCCTACTTCTTCCTGCTTAGCCAGAGAATGAGAGGAGGGAAGGAGTGTCCAGAAAAACTGAGCCTCACAGTAATTGAAGTGGTGTGGTAGGGACTGTTCTCTCTTTTATATCTTCTCAGGCTCTATAATCCTTTAGCTAGGCACAAAGCTCCTTAATGCATGTGTTGAAGTCTTCATAGGCACCTTTGTTCTGTTTGGAGCCTTACATCTCTCTGGAATCCAATATAATGCCCTGGCCTTGACCTTAGTGAATGAAATTCATATTCCATATGTATGTATTGTCTTGTAAGGAGAATTGTTTTACCTGTATGTTAGAAAGATAATACCCTTATGCTGAATATGTGATTTTCAGGGCTCTAACAGACTCACCCAGAACCTCTGTAGTCATCAACAATTATACTCAATTTTTAAATGTCAATTTTTAGTCTTCAGTAGCTTTAGAAAGTCTTATTTAAAAAAAAAAAACCTAAATAAAATGGGAGAGAGAAAAGGACACAGGAAAAATAAGACAAAAAATTGACAGCTGACTTCATGTTTTACTTCTGATTCAAAGGAGGGATTTAATTCCATGCTGTGCATTGGTGAAGGATAAATAATGAGAAATTTCAGACCTAATGGCACATGCTTTGGAGTGCTTTGAAAATGTGAAAACTTTTCCTAACGGCAAGCACTTTGCAGGTATAGGAATAGTAAACACTACTGGTAAGGCAACTGTAATTACCTCTGAGTAATTAATGCAAATTCAGGGTGTTTTTTTAATACTGACCTACACTTTATTTCTCAAATTATGAGCAGAGGCAAAAGCCACTTATCTTCTGTATGGGAAAAATAAATGCAGTACATAATGATGAATTTTGAAATAAAGTGAATGCGTAGAGCAGGTGCTTGTGTACAGCCTTAAATACCAACTTGTAAATTGTTTGAACTGTGGCTTACATGGTAAAATCTTTGGATTACTTATTAAAACCTTGGAAAGCACCTGACATCCAACATTAGGTTTCTAAGAGCATATAAAAGTGACTGTGGAACATCAAGCTTAAAAGACTGGTGGTTTTGAGAGTAGACTTTTAACAGTTGCCTAGGAAAGAATGCATAGGTAGAACAAATGAGTGGTCATCATGCCCAGAATGCTTTCCCAGTTTCCAGCTGTTTGGCATTTAGGAGTTTCTTGAACTAGAAATTGTCCTTATTGGTAGTGTTCTCAATGAATTGATATTTTTGCCCTGTTGGCTTTGTCTTCCTGTGTGTGGGCTCCTTGAAGCCCTCTAGTGTTCTGCTAGGTACTATAACAAGAGTACCAGCTTCTGATACAAATCATGGGAAGACAGCTGTTCTTCTTTATTTTGAACATTAACTTCTGTTTGATACATGTTACCCTCTTGTACAGGTAGTGAGGAAAAAGCCTTCTTCACCTCAGTCAGGTTTTTTACAATACCTTTTAAACACACACGCAGAATTCCAAGACTATTGAGTTGTTCTTTATGTAGAAATAGCTTTGTAACTGCGTTTGCATTTTGTGTGAGGCAGGGTTGGTAACCAAGTATTATGTTTTTGTAGACATGGTGACAAAAAATAAAGTCAAAGTCATTTACCTGAAGGTCTCTGTACTTCTGAAGAAATACATCTGTACATTGAAGTAAACACTTTGCTGCATGCATTTTGTTTTCAGGTATATGAGTTTTTTACATTATATTGTACAAGATAGAAATTAGAGAATGCTAATAAGATGAAACCCAATTTTGACTATCGATTTTTCCCAATTGTTTTAGGGAACTGTTCATTGTGTGGAAAACTTTGGTTTGCAGAAGACTAAGTAAATGATAGCACTTTCTTATATCGCTGGGGATGTGCAAAGAGGTGTTTTTATCCATATTACTAATACATTTACTGGTGTTTTTACCTTTAGATAGAAAAGATGGTGTATTTACCCTATTTGGTTTGCCTGTTGAAAGCTGCATTATTGTAAGGCTATGCAGGGTCAGGGCATGAGAGGCTGTAATTGTCTTTGTGACAGGGAGTCACTTAATGAAGGGCTTTTTTAATGTAAGGGCTATTACTCTCCTGGATACAAATTCAATTTGAAAAATGCCTAAATTATAGTGGACAACAATGACGTGTGGAGATGGATATCTTGTTTCCAATCTTTCAGGTGGATAATGTGCCCAGATTGGATGTACACTCATTTTTTTTTTTTAATTGGTTTTCTAGGAATCTGATGAAAATATATTAACGGTATTGGGGCAGTCCTTAGTTACACTTGTCATCTAGCATGACTACTAAAGGAGAAGAGATGAAGACTCTAAAAATGTTCCTTAGTATTAGAGTGTGTTTTGCAAATCTTCTATAATGAGAAGTAGCGCAGAAATTAATTTTAACTTTGCGGAAATTACAAATTACATATGACCTTACATGTTGCCTCATTTTAAAGAATAAAACTAAATTCACTACTCCAATTTAAAAAAAAAAGGAAAGAGGAAAAAGAAAAGAGTGAAAAACACCAAACCAAAAACAGTCCCGAAAAGTAAAATGTTACATAGATGATGAAAGTCAATGGAGGTGGGAGGAAGTGTGTTGACAAGTAATCTTAGGCCACACTCTCATGGTTAATTTCTTTTATGCATGTTTTATGCTGAATGTCTTTGGCTGCTCGTTCCCATGTCTTGTGATTCTTAGAAGCATTCTCACATTGCTGCCTCATTCTGTTTGCTCTCATGGGCAAGCCTTTGTGAAGTGGTGTGGGTTGAAAAATAGTAATCTGAGGGGTGGGGGTGGAGAGGGTAGTATACAGCATGGATCAGTTAACCCAATTCATTGTGCAGCTGTAAAAAGTGCTGTTGCACTGGTGCAATGGATGAGGACCATGGGAAATGAGATGCCTGAAAGAAATGTAAAAATTACACACTTAGTTTTGTGTGCAACTTTAATTTTCCTGTACAAATAGCACTGAGTATTTGTTGTGATCTGGAAGGTCAGTTGTGCACTATTTAAATTCTGCCTCATACAGAAAAGAAATAGCTTTTGTGTCACCTGTGTGACCCAAAAGGAATTTCAGCACAGGATCAACCTAAGTTTTTATGATGTGTATAAATGAGAGCCTGAAGGTTGTGAAATTTGTGTTTTAATATAGATCTCGTGTGCATGTAGCTCAGGAAGAAAAGCTATAATATAGAGGTCATATAGATGAGACTTTTTAGCCTTAAACATGCATTTTTCTCCTTTAAAAGTGAAGCCACCAACCCATGAAATAAATTTAAAGTATGCGTATGGGTACAGTCAGACAAAAGTTAACTGGGAAGCAGTGTCTGCTGAAAGCTGTGTGTTTCTTGAGGCATTGAGAAGATGAGATCTCAGTGAACCATCACCATGTCCCAGGTTTCTGAACTCTTCCTTGGAGATGCTGCTCCACAAAGGATGCACCAGCTTGCTGTTTTGCACTACAGAAGGGTGAAGTTCAAACAGAATGCTTTGTTGGTCTCAGACAGACTAACAATGTTCACCAGTCCACTGAGCAGTTGAGAGGTGACTTTTCATGGTTGTGCTGCTGTGTGGTTTGCATTGCCAGTAGATCAGAGATACTGTGCACAAGGGAATTTATTAACTAGTGCATGGATTGGCAAATGCAGTTCAGGAAGGTTGAAAGTTTATTTGGATCAGTACATTACGAAATAAATCAGAAAAGCTTGGATCTGTGTTTGGGGCTGTTAAGAAATTCTGATTGTCTCGGTTTCTTTTACATTTCTTTATGAGATAGGGTAGATATGATTTATTTTAGGCGACTGAGAATTTATTTTTTTTTAATTTATTCTTTAGATATTTCAGTCTTTGAACACTCCATGGCTCCCAAAATTGTGATACTTGTTTCACATTCAACTTGTCAATATACTACAGAGCTGAATTTATACTGGATTTATTTTATACTCCCTTGGTCAGAAAAACATATTTTACTGCTTCTCTTATTCGGTAAGCCTCATGGTTGGTTTCTTGTCTGTATTACTTGTTTTATGTATATGTCTGTATTATTTCTCTATCTTTAACAGAAAGGAGCCTAACTCATTAGTGCAGTGCAATTAATGTCTACCTAAGGAACACCTGTAAACATCCTGATCCTATTTGGCTTGCTCAGTACAGTGCACTAATCAATCTATTGACTAATTCCAAGGATTCCCTGTTGCTCTCAAGCACTCTTCACTTGGTATGAAATGGAGAAAAGAGGGGCACAATGAAGGCTTTATAGATAGTGAGCTGCGTAGCAGTGCTTCTGTACATTTAAAAAAGCCATTTTTTAAAATCAGGAGATTTAGACAGTGGATTAATAAAAGTAAGATTTTTTTGTAGCAATGGAAGTGATTTTCACACTTGTAGTATCTATGTGTTGTTTTTTTCATTCATTGACACAAATGGGTTTATTCTGTTTAATTTGCATGGTGAAAGGCAGAATATTTAAAAATATTTGGGCTGTATTTGCATAAAATAAACTTCACCTTCCAGGTCAGCTGCTGCTGTACATGCCTATGCAGAGTGGTATTTTGGGGTTGATATTTTCCTTTTTTTTTTAAGTTCTTTAAAGTCATAATCCTGTTGTTCAGCCAGACCCCTTCCATGTAATACAAATATTGACAAAACTCATTTGTTCTTGAATAGCTTCTCTTTTTACTGGCTTGTATGTGTCAAATGAGTTCCACTTTAGGAAATTTGTCAGATTGTTATTTGGAGTATAACATAACCAAACTCTAGTGGAAACTGTATGAAATGCTGCCTTCTGAGAAACTGTTCCTTCTTTTTCTTAGTTTCTTTCTTTTTTTTCCCCCTAGTTCAGTATTTCAAGCATTACTTTATTACTCTGAATCTGGAGTAATAAATTAAAGCAAGGGGAGACATCTGTTTGCTATAGATAGGAGTTCTAAAGTAGTAGGTTAGTCTTAGGCAAATCCACCTTTGCTGTGTTGGTACAATCAGAGCATTCATAATAGTATTTTTGCTCTTGTCACAGCCTTCTGCTGCATGGTGCAGCTTTCTAGCTTCCAATATCTATAGCACAAGCTGTTCAAATGGTATTGGTCATCACTGCAACACTGTTGGTGGGGGCAAGAAATGTCCAGTTCTTCAGTTCTTTTCATCTCTTACCACTGTTAGGAGCCTAGACTCCATGTGGAAGTATTTCATTGCTTATGTGAAGTCAGCTGCTGCTTGGGGAGCTTTGAATGTCAGTAAGAGAAATTCCTGAAGTTGCTATTTTTATAGCATTATAAAGGGTGAAAAAAAGCAGAATGGTACTCTGCTAGTCTTTAATAGTTGCAGACAAAACAGGGTTCGAATAGCACCCTGGTAGCCTGGAAGGTGTTCCAGGCTGAGGTGTTTAATGTTTGGAGTGTGGAAGGCTGGAAGCCTGAAATGCAGTGGAGTAGTGCTTGTTTGATGTCTTGCTGCTTCCCTGCATGGAGAAGAGCAAGCCAGACCTGCTTTTGAGTATATCTGCCTGTTGTGCCATTGTCCTACCATCTTTTTCACTCTCGGCCTGCTTGTGTATTTATTTATTTGTTTCCCCTCCTGAAGATAACAGATAACTGCCTTGCTTCCCAGTTTTCTGGCTGTCTCTTGAGTGTAGTGGATGGTCAGACCCAAGCTGACATACTGCTGCTTCTCACACGGCTCTGTTTGTCTCAGAACTCATGGCACAGCGCATGTGTTCCTGCCCTCAGACCATGGTGTGGGGTAAACACATCTGGTGACACTGCACCCTTTGACAGGGAAGATAAGGCAGACAGCTAGTGTATGTGAACTTAATTTATGTTTGCATGGCCAGTTCAATTTGTTGTAAGTGTCGGTGGCCCTCTCCCCCTCACTGCAGAGTTAAGGGCATTCCCAATCCCACATTTAATACAGGACCTATTAAGCAACTGGAAACTAGTATTGGAATTACCTCTGTATCTATAACCTGAGCAATGACAACCCCAACAATGTAAGTAGCAATGTCTGTAAAAACAAACAAAAAACCTAAAGGTAAGATGAAGTGAAATTCAGTAATCCACATAACAGCAAGAATACAAAGGGAGGTGATGCTTGCCTGCACATTTTTTTTCATGTACAGTTCCTGAAATTTTCCTTTCTGTTTAAATATTGATTTTGAAGTCTAACCCTTTTGCTGCTCAGGAATTTATGTTCCATTGTTGTGCTTTTGCTGCAGGTCCATGCTGATGTTTGTTAATAGTGACAAAAGCTGCAGTAATTCTGTATTTTACAGAAGAGATTTTGAGTTGACTGAGAAAATTGAAATTTTCTTAGGGTGCAGTGAACTGAAAAAAGCAGTTGTATTCAGGGAAAAAGTAAAATTTTTAGTTTGGGCATTTCTGTCATTACTTGTACAGTTTGCTGTTATCAAGGCGATTATCGCCAGTAAGACTTATTTCATTTCTTGTCTTCCCTCTCCCCCCCACCCCACCCCAGTCCTTGCTGGGATTATTTTATTCCCTTTCTCACCCATTTATGTAGACATATTTGAAAGGTCAAATCTATCATTGGAGGGTGACAAACCTCATTTGCAAGTATGTAGGCTGTGAAGAACAATTCCGTAAGTGGATATATTAAAGAAGGAGCAGGTTTATGTCATATATGGGAAAAGATTCAGTTGTGTTGCTTTCCCTTGTATATGATGTTTACATTTGTTTCTGGATCTTGCTTAATCATTAGCACAGGTAATGTTGCCACAGATACAGTGACATCCAGAGCTGCCTTCCTTTCTTCCCATCTCCTACTGTATTTAAAAGTGTAAACTCCTTTAAATATGTTTTAGTGTAGATGTTAGAATATTATTCATAAACTAAATCTACAAAGAACATGACCAACTAGGAAAAAATGTTACTCTTCCAATGTAGTGCATTTTTTCATTCCAAAATATATTGCTTCTGTCCAAAGATGGATGGATTTTAATTAGATTTAAACCATAGTTAAAATTAGCAATCAAGAAAACTTGAATTAGATCATACATTTTAAACTTTGATATCTGTTTTACATAGTGTCTATTTTGGAGTAGAAAAAAAAGTAACACACACACACACACTCTTCCTCCCCCATCCCCCTCTTAAAGGGTTCTCATCTCATTCAAGAAGTGATTCACCAGAGCTGTCACAGGCTCAGATGGCCTAGCTGTCAAAATTATATGGTCCCCTGGTGAAGGTGATGTCTCTGTTTTATACAACAAACAACTCCCCCCAAAAATCTAACAAAACATGCGCGCACACACACAGTAAAATAAAACTGACCAACTAAAAAAAAAACCAGCAAAAAACCAACTTCCTCCCTTTGTCTTTCTGAAAAGAAGTTGTCAGGATATAACAGCTATTTATTTTATTGTGGATCAAACCATATTTAACTTCCTTGAGGAAGAAAGCCTAGCCATGTATAAACACGAAACAGACATACCATACTATTTTAGAGAAAGTCAACAAACAGTATGAACTAGGCATTTCTCTTGTGCATTCCTATGAATGATCAGCAAGCACGTGGCATTCAAACACAAGAAACTATTGTCATTAATGTTTTCTCTTTGGTATAGCTGACATTTAGTAACCCAGCTTTTGCATTCCATTGGCTTCTCCCACTGTGTATGTGTTTCTGCCAAGCTTATGGATTGCTTTGAGATCTCAGGATTTGTGGAGTTTTTAAAAGAAATAAAGAAAACATGCAGTTGAGTGCTATCTGCAGTGCTAGTAGCGAGTGTCCCTTGTGCAGTCAGTAGAAATGGCTTCCTATGCTCTTTGTGACTTCTGGTTATAGTCACTTGGGAGCAGGTTGCTCTGGCTCCAGGTTTTCTAGGTGAGTTCTTATCACTTTCCTCCAGACTGGCAGCAACAGCTCTGCTTTCTAATTAGACTGCAGTTGCAGGTACATATTAAGACAATAAAAGTTTCCAATTAGGCTGCAGCATCACAGGTCACAGTGAGCCAACCTGATTCCTTACTGTTGAGTAAAGGGATTATTCTGCTCCTTTTTACTCCGTCTCCTCTCTTGCCTTCATGCTTCAATTAGCTTCCTTAGCTAGCTTTACTCATCAGAGCTTACTGCGAGCTGATATAACTTGTTATCCCACGAAAAATGTAGCTGTTGTCTTTCTGAATTCTGCTGGCTTAGTGAATTGTGTTGACTCATGGAAAGGTCTGACAAGCATCAGAGCAAGCAGCACCAGGGAATGAAGGAGCTGGAAGGAGGAGAGGCATAAACTTTCGAAGACAGGCACGGAGGGAGCTGTTAGGTCATGACACCTGTAAGCTGTAAATGGCAGCTTGTGCTTTGACTATTGTGATAAATATAATCTAATATCCACCCTGTCAGCCCCAAGTTTTTCGTTGCATGGTCCTGTCTACCCTCGGAGATGAGTATGTTCATCTTGTGAGTCAGACAAATATGCAGTTGTGTGTAAGTGCCCTGTCCAAATGTGAAGAGCCATGCAAACAGCTTCTTTGGAGGCTTCAGTCAGGTATATAGTCCAGACCCTTTGAGCATTTTGTTTTTCATAGTTGCAAAACATTCTCCAGTGTACTTCATTAAGTGTATGAGGAAGATGAGGTTATCCCCAATTAAAAAGTGATGGGTTACCTAGGAGCAGGTGACTGCACAAAAAGAGCTGCTGCATAAAGAAAATGTAGTCTAGTAAATAATAAGGTTGAGTTACCATAGCTTAGAGCAATCATAGGCAAAAGTGTAAAAGAAACTTTTTGGATAAAAAAATCAGATTATTTCCTCTATAATAATAATATTTTCAATCTGATCAGTTGACCTAGTATGACAAGAAAAAAAAACTTCTTAAAATCCCCATGCAAATTTGCTTACATTTGTAAAAAAATTCATATTACTCTATGAAGATAGGATGAGAGAGTTGAGGCTGTTCAGCCTGGAGAAGAGAAGGCTGCGTGGAGACCTCATAGCAGCCT
>JASSUY010034320.1:0-46207 GCA_032466535.1 Forpus xanthops
CCCCCCCCCCCCCAAAAAAAAAAAAAAAAAAAAGGTTTTGTGGTTAAAAAAAAAAAGAGAGGAATTCCAGAAACTTATATTCTTTTACAATATCTTAGAATAGTAGTCTTACTGCTGCTATCCAGTACTTTAGAATATCTGCCATAATTAAAAAAAATTGAATACATCTACAGGATGTAATTGCCTTTATGCTAGACAAACGTAATGTTGTGTATACTTGTGCTACATTTGTATCATAATGAATAGAAAGATGTTGGTTTAGTTTTTTTCAGGCTGTTTTTTCATTAAAAGAAACTTGCTCCGTGTCTGCATTATACCATTAGATCTGTATGTAATCTTTAGTCTTAACATTAATTTTTTTTACCAGCCAACAATACTGATGTTTTTTAAATTCTGTTTTCATCCTTTCTCTTTTTTTCTAGCCCTTTTTCTCAAACATCTTTAGAGAATAGAAAAAGATGTACAAATTAAGTGGTAGAGCACACTAAGTTGCTGTGCAAATGTTTTTAATATTTACTGTATTATTGCCAAGAAGCAAGGAAAAATAACTTCTTTTGTACATAAATATAACTATACTTTGCATTTTTTTTATGGATGAGAATTTATACAAAAGTTTGCTTCTAAAAATAAATCGCTCTAAATATTTTGGGGTTTCCTTGTATATTATTTATTTATTTATTTTAAGCACTTCTGAAAATTTTATTCATATGATGCAGTCATGGAGTGTTACGATACTGCAATCTCAGAGCATTCTGAGTAGTATGTCACTTTCTTTTTTCTTAGTATAAATGTAATTCCAGTTCATATTATTTTTGAAGGCAATGCCATCTTTGGTACTCTTTGCAGACCACCAGCAGGACTGATTCATGGAAGTCATTACTGTAAAATCGTGCAAGAAGGTAACAAGCTGCTTTCTCTTCTTCAGGTAGAATGAATTGAAAAGGAGGCAGGATGCTGTCTACCAGTATCATTGCAAGCAGATTTTTTCAAGACATAAAACCTTTTTTGGAACAGAACACAGCAGCAAATACCTTCATTACCACGTGCACATAACTTACAGACTTTCTGCTGTTTTTTCTATATTTATTCTTTTGAAGAAAAACTATTATTTTAAGTGGAGCAGTTTGTTTTTTTCCTCTTTTCTTTTACTGTGATGTGTTTGCATTTCTCTTCATTTCGGAAAAATAACCATATCATCCCTTCACTGAGAGGAAAGTGTGCTTTTATAGATATGAAATACAGTTTTGATGGTTTAAAACTATGTTAGGTTTTTTCTTTGTTTTCATGATGTTTCAAGTTTGACTAGAGTTGACAGATTAAATTGCAGCTTTGGAGTTCCTTCTATGAATTTTATTTCCTAGTAAATAATGGTAAAGGTTTTTGATACTAGAAGGTATCTGATACCAAAAGCTTTTAAAAGAATTTGTAGCACTTGGAGAACCGTTGTCTCTTTATTCTGACCTTAGTGGATTCATATTTTCCAAAAACTAGAAAGGAGGCTGCTACTTAGAGACCTGTAGACTCTGGTACTGGCTTAGTTGCTTTTTATATATGGCATCTACCAAAAAGCGCATTTTGTACATGTAGAACACTTGTTTACCTGTCATGGAATTTGTACTATTTGCTGTGATGTTTTGATTAATTTAAAACCATCCCTTTCAATTTTGTTTTTGGCAGAAGGGGACAAAGCATTTGTAGAAGGCTTAAGTGGACAAGGGACTAAAGAAAAAAGAAAAATGCCTAAACCAGTAAGTAGCTGTTTTTTTTCATTAATCTAAAATCTAACAGGGTTTTCATGGTTTAGAGTGGTGATCTTATAACAGCTGTAGTTGTTTTGACTCTGCCATTTCTTGATTTCATAAGATCTACTAATGTACAATTGGAGCTGTGATAGTTTAGTAACAACGTGGAAAAAAGATCAAGAATGCATGGTAACCGCAAGTTACATGGACTGTTTCTTAGAGATGGGACAGTACTTACAAACCACAATGAACTTGGAGTCCATTTGGCTGGCAAGAGGAATGACTTTTCAAGAATTGTTGACTTTGAGATGAGATGATATACAGTGGCTAATGGAGGCGTTATTAGAGTCTGACTCAATGTCTGTGAGAACTGGTGGAAGAACTTGCTGCAAGATTTGGCAGGGGAAGTCAGAATATGTGTAAAGTGTCTGTGACTACCACATAGGTGGTAGTTTTACCATGGTAGAGGGTGAAACTGGAAGGTAAGTGTTAAAGGGAGGAAATAAGCAATGTTTGTGATCCCCTATTCATCTCACTTCAACTGAGAAAGGAGTGAATCTATTTTCTATCCAGGGAAAAAAAAGCCCAAAAGTCAAGCTTTTGTGTTGATAATAGTTGTAGATTTCTTTGAAGAGATAATTATTCAGCAGCTTGATTATTTTGCTGTTGATGTAATATATTGGTTGCTCAGGATTTCATCTGCCATGTGTTAAGTGACTTGGTTGTCTCTTCCACTTGCATCCAGTGAGCAAAGCATTTGGAAAAGGAACTGAATTGTCAGGACAGGTTATTTCTATTCAACTCGATTGGTTTATGTAATAGCCTTTGGGCTTTCTTGGTTTTCTTTTGTTTCATTGAGGTAGTAGATTATGAACAGGGCAGCAGATATGTTACTAAGAATAAACATGTCCGTGCATTGTATGTAGGCATATTCATACCTATACACAGAACCTTAACTATTCCATGATTCTCTGTATAAAAGGGTTTTGCTGTTAATCATAAATTACCATTATCTGTATTGTATGCGAGCATTTGGAACTGTTACAGCTTACTGACTAATGTGATCATGGGCCTGTTGAAGGGCTATAAGTTGTGTTCTGAGATTTGCTCTTGAGTTATTGTCCAACTGGCCATACAATATACTTTATATAATTTCTTCTTTTCTTGCCTGTGGACTGGGGGCAATATCTTGGCACTTCCTGAAGTTGAAGGTAGTTACTTGTATCCTGCCCTTTTCTTACAGAAAGCTGCGCTATTAAGGACAGGAAAATATATTTGCAGCATACTGTTTTCTGACCTTTTTGATTCCTGGCTGTGATAACTGAATAGTATGTATGATAGACGTTCTCAACTGGAAAACTGTATTTTAAGACGGAAGCATAAAGTCACTGTGAGCACGTGTGTTTCCTGAAGCCCCCAACTCCATGGTGCTACAGAGCAATGAGGTCTCAGAAGTGATAACTAAAAGAAAGATGGCCTGAGTGAGGTTGCTTCTTTTTAAATTCTGTTTTCGGAGCCATGAAATTTAGGCAAGCAGGGTTCCCTCTATTTTTAGGACCTGAGAAAATGATAGGAAATGCAGTTTTTCAGTTGTTCAGAAGAAAAGCAGCGTCTTTAAAACTGAGATAGCAGAGATATTGGAAGAGCTCACAATGCACCCTAGGAATGGAAATTTGCTACCAGATCTTAGGAGCGAAGCTGGACTCATGCCAAAGATGAGATGATTTTTTTTTCCTTTTATGATGGGCTTTTTATATAAAGAGTTCTCATGTACTGGGATGTTCTTGTATGTTTCCTGGCAAAATAGGCACATGTGAGATCTTAGAAGGAAGCTAAATTAAAGAAACTATTAAAAAAATGAAATTAATTTAATTACTTTTCTTGGAAAATGTCATGTGGATTTCTTCCTGTAAACTCTAGGTTGCTGTAATTATAATTAGTAATCAGTGAATGAAGAAGTAGTATATGTCAAAGGTTAAGTAATTTTATCTATAAAAATGAAACCTCAGATTTTGCTCTGGTTGCCTCTTTTGAATAGTAGATCCTTAGGAGCTTTTCCCCTGTTTTTTTTTTTTTTCCTTGCTGCTGTAATCAAAATTAGAGCTCCCAAAACTGGAGTTCTGTTTTCAGTGTGTTTAGTTCTCTGTTTGCTGAAGAATAGAATATTTGTTCAACCTTATTTTTGGTGTTTTCTTCTTAAAAGGACAGAATGTTTCTCAGCTGTATGCCTTTCTCCAAGATCTCCCCAAAAATAGAAACATAGAAACTAAAATTAGACATCATTAGTTACATAACGGTTAATCATTTCGTAGGCTGAGAAGATTAAGTTTAATTGACTGAAATATTATTTACATTCATAGGGTATATGAGGAGTTAAAATTACCAGCTGTTTTTGCTGGTAGTTTGCAGCCTTTTTGCACAAGGCAGGAAGGCGTGAAGGAGAAAGCATTATGCGGGGTAGTAGTGGGTAGATGTCAAAGCTACTAAGATTAAAAAAGAAGCCTTTTTTTTTTTTTTAGGCTTGAATGTTGTACAATGTTGTGTATTCAGAAGGAGTAGATACTAGGTTCTTGAATGATATTGTGTGTTTAAAATTTGAATTAATATGTGCGAGATCAAGTTAATTTCTCTAAAGTGGTTGAATTAAAATACTTTTTTCCTTGAGTTGTCTCCTTGTTGTTTTACAGGAAAATCTGAGATGTGCAGTGCAGTATTTGAATTATGGTTTGAATAGATTATTTATTTCTGCAGCATAAACAGACAACTGATGTCAGTTTGGAGGGCTCTTTTCTTTTGGTTTCTCCATTAGTAAAATTTCTTTGCCATTATTCCATAGATGCTGTTTAATCTTTATCTTTTTACCTTATCTTCATTAAGTTTTCTCTTACGTCTCTTCTAATGTCTGCTTTGAGGTTGATGTTCAAGAGTGTGATATGTATATTTGTACAGTGTGTAAAGCAGTGGGACCAACATATTGCTAATCCCTAGCACAAATTATTTAATATGTAAATTTGATACAGTTCTCAGCTGCACTAGTGCGAAAAAGCTTTTTTTTGCCACATTAAATTTTCTTATACCTGACAATTGGACTGGTTTTTGTGGCTTTTACATGTGACTAATTCACGCTGTGCTTGTCTGAACAAAGCGAAACCTCTTCCATGGAATCTGAAGTGGCTTTCTTACTAATACTGATACCTACTCAGTTTTGGGCTTCCTGATGAAAGCTGAAGTGCCACAACAAACATCTGAACACAATGGCTGAAGTTCAGTAATAGGAAGTATTAGACTATTCAGCTATATTTTTTCAAGTCTTAAAGCAGTGAAAGAATACAACAAAAATATAATTCTCATTTAAAATATGTGCTTTTAATATGTGCACATGGATGTTTTTTGCTCCATGTATCTTAATTGACTCTATTCTTCATGGATTTTAATGAATTCCTCCACAGATAAATTACTTCAGATTTTTTTTCATTGCTACTTTTTTTTTTTTTTTAACAAATACTATTTTGTGAGCTGTGGCAAATGTCCTTATAACCCATTAGCAGCATGTTACCAAACCTTCAGTTGCTCTGCACAAAAGTAACATGTTTTGTAGGTATGTGTGCTTCTCTTTCACTTGGCCATGCTAAAGTCATTTGAACCAACTCTGGTAAAATACAGGTGAACTTAGACTGCTAGTTCTAATGCCAAGGACCTGACAAGTGTTAAAAGTGGTCCCTTATGAACCTCATGAGGTTCAAAAAGGCCAAGTGCAAGGTCCTGCACCTGTGCTGGGGTAGCCCCCTGGTATCAATACAGCCTGAGAGGGATGAAGAGATTGAGAGCAGCCTTGTGGAGAAGGACTTGGGTATACTGGTGGATGAAAACCTGGACATGAGCTGGCAGTGTGTGCTCACATCCCAGAAACCAGCTGTATCCTGGACTGCATCAAAAGGAGCGCGTCCACCAGGTCAAGGGAGGTGATTCTGCTTCTCTACTCTGGTGAGACCCTCCCCTGCAGTCCTGTGTTCTGCTCTGGAGTCTTCAGCACAGGGAAAGGCATGGACCTGTTGGAGAGGGTCTAGATGTTGGAGGGGGTCCAGAGGAGGATCACAGAAATGCCCTGAGTGCTCAAGCACCTCTCCTATAAAGACAGGCTGGAGAGTTGGGGTTTTTCAGCCCAGAGAAGAGAAGGCTTCTGGGGGACCTTAGGGCAGCCTTCAGTACCTAAAGGGGACCTAGAAGATAGATGGGGATGGACTTTTTAGCAGGGCCTGCTGTGATAGGACAAAGGGGAATAGTTTTATATTGACTTCTGTTTCCTGTTTTTGGCAGTTCTTAGTGGGTTTGTTTATTTTCACCTTTTGAGATTAATTACCATGAGGTGTAGGACCTGCTTGCTGCCATCACCACAGCAGAGGTCTTAATCCAGGCAGGATGCTCCAGGCTGTCTCTGCGTTGTTTCTGTGCACCCTCCACACCTCTGCCTCACCACATGGACATTGACAGAGAGTTTATAAAGTCTTAAGTTACTCAGTTACTAAGACTGCAGCAGCTTTTTTAAGTGTTTCCCAGACGTAGCTAGAGAGATCTAGTTCTGTAATTAGAAATATAAATTGTTAAATTGTGGCACCAAAGATACTGTTTACATATAGCCACTTTTTAACTTTAGGAAAAAGGGGTGGTTTCTCAGGCTTACTCCTATGGACTGAGGAATCATCTACAGAGTTTCTTGATTAATTTACCGGAGCAGGATCCATAGAAGACATCTGCTAAGAGTTTAGTCAAAATTATGTATGAATATACCAAATGAGACTTGTTGCTGTTCTATCCTGAGCCCTTGTGCAGCAGAAGAGGATTTGTGTTGTGATTGAGCAGCTGAAGGAACTGGCTACATCTTTCCTACTGCTTTGTCATAGTTCCTGAAGGTTAAAGGAAGACATGTGATCCTGGTGAGAGCAAGACAGAAAAGGGAGCATTAAATGGGTCTTGTAGTATAAGCAGTGGTAGCCTTCCAACACTTCTGTCAGGAAGCCTTCATCTGTTTCTCTTGTCACCATTGCAAGAGCTCCTTCCCGTTTCCATAGCTATGTGATAAAGTTAGTTCAGAATACTTATGTTCAGATTAGTGTCTGGCTTCCTAATTTGTGTTTCAAATAATTTCCCTCTGTCACCAGTGTCACATTAGGAGTGTTGCTTCAAACTAGCCTCATACCCAGAAGCAGGCTACATGAGTGGCAGTCCATTAATTTACTGGGCCTTCTTTCTCTGCCTGTCTTCTCGATTCCCTGCCTTTTTATAATGTGGAAACTTCCCTCATGACTCTTACTAATGCAGTTGGTTAGCTTTATTTTACAGACAACATAACTGTCAGCAGAGGTTTGATTTTTGTTGAGAGGGTGCTGTGTGACTGAGTTTTAGATAAGTAAACCTTGTGGGCGTAGTCTCAGGCTTTGCCAAAAGTAACCTTATTTTCCATGGCTAGAAATAACTGAAGCTGTGAAACAATGTTTTAAGGTAGTAAAAGCTCCCAGTTTGCATGCCAAAAAATCTTAAGTCAGTCCAAATGCCTTCAAAAGAAAAATACTAAGTGTAGTGTTAACTTTGTCTCTTCTTAAATATCTCATGTCAGAAAAGGTAACATTCTAATATTGCTATCACTGAATTTGTGACTTTCTTAGAAGAGCCAGAAGTGTAAATTGAATTAGCAATTGTGCTATCTGTTAATTAGAAGCTCAAAGGAAAAAAATTGCTGAAAACTGAAGCAGTTAAAGGTATATAAGTGAGCCGGTACTCCTGATGTGTATTTGTACCTATTGCAGATGCAGCGGCTGTGTATTCAGCTTTTATTTGAGTCAGTATCATCCAGAAGTGACCAGAATCTACAGACTGTTGAGCTTGCCTCTCTATTATATGTGTTATTGTACTGTTTGAATATTTTAGTTCTTGTGAGGAATATTGACTTACATGTAGTAATTCTTGCATTTATAGACTATGACATTTATTATAAAGATATTTGTGGGAATTTTCTGCTGCAACTCTTTAGGAACTTCTCTGCTCCAATTAGTTGAACTTGCTGTGCTTTATAGATCTCCTTTGATGCTTCTTGTTTTGGCAGTGGTGCTGTTAAATGGCAGTCTTTGGTATTTAATAAAGTTACATTTTAGCCTTATCCTTTGTAACTTGCTTTAGGGCAGCTACAAGTAAGAAAGCTTCATTTTTAAAATGAAAAGCTGCTTTAACAAATGAACTTCTTATAATTAAGGGGTGACCCCCAAGTCAACCCAGCGGGCAGCTGGCAGGTTTGTTTTGTTTTAAAAGGCCTGTTTAAAATAGGTTGTTCTGTTAGAGAATAACAATTATTTTTTCTTCTCAATATGAACAGAGTAGGAGAATCTACAGAAGACACCTCTTTGCCCTCTTCCTGACACACACACTCTATTTTTTTGTTTGTTTTCAATAAAAGTTTACTGCCTTCTACTCCAAAGCCTTCAACTCTTGTTCTTTATCAGTGTTTGCACACAAAAATGGTTTGTTAACCCCCACTATCTTCCCTGATAGCAGGTCTATAACCTGGAGGTCCTCAAACTCCCACTACTCTTGTGTATCCAGCTTATGGCCAAAGTCATTTACATTGACACTAAAGAAAGGAGTGAACAAGTGTAATCTGTTGCAGAGGGAAACTTCTATTCAGTTTTCTTTTTTTACCTTAGATCTCCCTTCTGTATTCTTTTCTTGCAGAGACTTTTGTGGGCTCTCACTTCTCAAAGTATTCCACCTGGTGGCAAAATTATGGAAAATAGTTAGTGGAAATAGTTTACACAGGCATAGATCAAGTAGTGTAAGAACTTGTAATACAAGTCCTAATTTATTCCTGCTCCATATTTTATAGTAGACAGGAAGAAATTAGAATATATCTGTGTTCTTTTAGTTTCATTTTCTGGGGTTTGCATTTATAGCAAAGTAGATTTTAACTAAGACTTTGTATTCCTATTTACTAAAGATAAATAAAATGTGATACCTTGGTAGTACGAACTGTAAGCCACTTCCCACTGCTAACAGTGAGAAGACAGAAGCGTGCATTTAATACTTTATTTTTTTTTTTCATGAGAATTCTCACTTCTGTGTGTAACAGTTGAAGAGAAATTGGAACAGACGTACTTCAAGTAAGATAGGTTTCCAGTTATCTCCTGGGCCATTTAACTGCTTGTTTTAGAACAAATAAAAGCAAGGATTGTCAAGAGTCATGTAGAAAATGGTCCTCTATTTTCCTAGGAAAAGGAAGAGGTTAATTGTATAGAGGTGATTTTTCAGTCTTGTAGTAAGGTATTGAAAGAGATTAGTATTAAGGGCATCTAGTTTCTGTAGTTCCATTGATGAAAAACCTGTTTAGTAGTCTGTCCTGAAGTGTGAAAGCTCTGGTTCTATATATTTTAAGGTTGCTGAGCCTCTTTATTTTAGAAATGGCAAGGCAGGAGGCTGCTTGTCTTTTTATATTGCCAAGTATAAAGACCTTAAAATGGTATGTATATGACTGGGAACTTTTGCATGAGGCCCACTGACAGATAGTGCCCAGTAGCTGAATGTCCTGGTGTTCTCTCAGTGCTAAGTAGTCACGTCAGCTATCCCATTAAACTGATCTTGAACTTTGTTCCCTGCTTTGGCCTTCAAACCTAGTGTTAAATATTATCCTGAGTATGTTTTAATACTAAATAAAAGATGAGTTGTTTTTTTTTTTTCTGATTCAAATTTTTCATTTTTATATTTGCTGTGTTCTATGTGGATGTAAGGCCACTAAAATTGTTGAATTTACTTACCATATGTTATTTCTTAGGGGTTAATTACAGTATGTAGAAGCATGATACTGTTATAGTATGATTTAAAATATTTCTTTATTTTCTGTAGATCAATGTCAGAGTAACCACAATGGATGCAGAGCTGGAATTTGCCATCCAGCCCAGTACAACAGGCAAGCAGCTCTTTGATCAGGTAACTTATTTATGTCTCTATCTATGTATGTGTACAAGCATGTAAAACTATTGAGGGAATTAAGGCATAGTTTGAGAAAGCAGAAGTGTTTTCATGTTAAAAGTAATTTATATAGCCTTCACTATTTAATCATGAATGTAACAATAAAACTTCATTAAGGAAAGTTACTTTTTTTTTTTTTTTCCCATGAATGGAAACTGTAGATACTTTTTCACTTCCCAAATATTTCAGAAGTAATGTTGTCCTATGATACAGTTTGAAATTTAAGTTAAAATCAAAAAAGTGGGGCAGGAAGAAAAGGCTTAGTGGAATAGTGAATATTATGATTTTAATGATCTTACGGATTGCAGACCCCTTAGAACTACACATTCTCCTTTGATAGTGTGTTTTTTAGATAAATGAAAGTTCATTTGCAGTTTTTGTTTTGAATGACTCTTACCACTTCTACCTCCCACTCCTTTCTGTAACATCAGTAGCAGCGTGTCTTCAGACTTCATGACTCTTTACAAAGACCTGCTGAAGAAAAGGGCTATCCTGCTTTTTGTCTAACCAGAATCACTGTCAAATAAAAAGTGCAGTATTCTGTCGCACATAAGCCTCAAGCTGTTACTTGTCTTTTACCAGCCTTTGCTATTTTCTGACATGTCGGGTAGGGTGACATTCTGCTATGTAATGTCTTGTGTCCTGGTAATCAGGTTCAGCCCAATTGGAGCATTCAGAAACAGGGAGCAAAGATCCAGCTCTGAATTCTTTTTCATGCTCTCTTCAGCTTTCTTTCTCAATTCACTGTGTGGCGTTTGACATCTGCCTAGCCCTTACAATCAACTTCTGGAAGTCTAAGTTGAAAAACTGTTAGCGCAAGGAAAATCAACCTGCATAGTTTTGTGAAAGGACAGAAGTGTTTTCAACCTAATCTTAAATCCATAGTTCCACGGTGTGACACCAACAGCTTAACTGTATTGCAAAACCAGTATGAAGTTTTCAGACAAAAGTTATGTTGTTTGTTCATAGAAAGAGAATCAAATCACGCTGTTACTGAGAGGGCTGGTCTTCAAGGTTTACTGTCATGTCCACTGTTTCTGCATAGGCTTGTTAGTTACTCATTGCAGAAAATGACCTCCATGAATTTAGCTGTTGTCTAGTGCTCCTCTACATTTTTGGTAAACAACTTGTCCTTTTCTTTTTTTTCAGTCAGGGGTTCTTTTAAGTTTTTAACTGATGTTTTCTGGAGATGTCTCTGGTTTTATCTTTTCTGTTCCATTGTGAAAATCAGTAAAGCTCTTACTTATTGCACAAACCCATTAAAAAAAATTGCTTGTGGTTTAGAAGGTGTCTTGATGCAATTATTATTAGTCCTTTTGTCTGTCGTGACAGTGGTCAGATAGGCAAGAGGGAATCTGTCCTTTAGTTCACCAATTCAGCATCTATAACTTTCCTAGAAGAGGAAGATCCCTGTGGTGGGTATGTTTCCACACACTGATGGTAATGGTGGGGATTGTTTTGTTATTTTCAATAAGGTGTTAGTACTGAGCATCAGTACCTCTGGCTTACTGTAGTAAGAACTTACTTCAGAAAGAATGAGAGGATTGTCTCCTTTATTTCGAGCTATACCCCACTGTTCTTCCCAGGTATCTCAGAAGCCTCTTAAGAACTTTCGGAAGCTGACTCAATGAAATTCTTGCTAGGTTGTCTTTATGTTTCGATTTGCCAAAGCATGTCTATTGCTCTGGTTGCTTTTCTTCTCCAAGAAGTTTTTATTGCCTGTTAATAGACAAATTGAAGGATGTGATGGTTGTGTAAATCTTTTACAGTTGTGATGAAGGCTTGCCTGAGGCTGCTTAATGAATATTTTGAGGCAGAGTCGAACTCCTAAGTTTCTCATTCTGTACTTATTTTTTTGTGTCACATTACTGCCATGCCTAAATGCTTATATTATCGTGGTACAAGTTCCAGAAATGTTTTTCCTTTGAGATGAAAGGCAGTGATAGACAATGCTGTTTCCTTATTTTTTCCTTATTTTCGTTATTTGTGGAGCCTGAAGAAAAGCAAGCTAATGTGTAAGCTGTTTTTCAGTGTTGGTTCACATGTGTGTGTAACTATGCATTGTAGTAGACAACTTGCCTGTGTTTAAAAAACATGCTACACGCATCCCATATGAAGGGCCATAGTCAGCAGGTGAGAGCAAAATGTTCTTTTGTGGGTATAAGCACTTGTCTCCTTATGCCTTATGGGCAGAGCTATTGAGCATGTGCAGTTCTTACTGCCGTCTTTTGCAGCTCAGACGGCTGATCAGGTACCAAGGATCAACTTGGACAGCTGCAAAGCAAAGAGCATTCTCAGTCATCTGATAAAGCCATAAATAGTTTGATCAGCATAATACAGATCTGTGCCAAAATTAGCAGCAGGTGTGAATTTTCTCTGTCAGGACACCAAGTTTAATGTTGCTCAGAACCATGCTAAGAACACATTAATGTTGCTAGTATTTCTTATGTTCTAAAGTCAGCGGTGTAGGAATTCTAGGGAAAATAACTGTGCTTACTAAAGGAATCAGGTTGTATCCATGAAAATTGTCCATTACATGCTCTGGAGCTTGAAGGTGAAAAGGGAGAGGAGGAAAAAAGGTGCGCACATGAATGATTGTTAAATAATAATACAGGTATGCCTGGCATCAGAAATAAGTTTGCACAGCTATCTTGTGACACTTTCTAATTTTCAAAGTCTTAATTTTGCAACCTGATAGTACTGCTTTAAAATGGAGAAGGAGCTTTGTGAAAAAATCTATTTACTTTACATGCATCTGAAGGCTTCCATAAAACAACCTTCAGTAAACCAGCTTGCCAGCATGGCCCAACCTGAGAACATATGTAAGTACTGCCATACCGGACCTTTTGGAGCCTCAGTTTAGTTATCTAATAAATGTTGCTGGACAACTCTGATTAGTTGCTTATTGAATCTATGTGTACTTCTACTATACAAAAAACTTGTAAGATAATTCCACAGTTTCATTATACTATGTAATAAAAGTGCTTCTTTTGCTTTGCTTTGAACCTGTCTAATGATTTCCTTTGATTCTCTTGATTCTTATGTTGTCAGAAATCACTATCTGTTTTCCTTCAACGTGCCATGCCAGCTTTATAGACCTACATCATAGAATCATAGAGTAGTTAGGGTTAAAAAGGACCTTAAGATCATATAGTTCCACCCCCCCTGCCATGGGCAGGAACACCTCCCACTAAACCATGTCACCCCAGGCTTTGTCCAACCTGGGCTCAAACACAGCCAGGGATGGAGCATTCACAACTTCCCTGGGCAACCCATTCCAGTGCCTCACCACCCTTATAGAAAATCCATGTGTGGTTTGTCAGCTAGATTGTTCTTATCCCTTTTATCATTAACTCTTTGAAGATCTCAGAGTGTTTGAAGGAAGTGATTCATCATTTTATTACCTCTTACTTGTCCACAAGTATTTTTTTTTATTATAGTTTCACCAGTTGTCTTCTCTTGAAGTGGACTTATGTTTCTGTAGGTCTGCAGGTCACTTCCCAGACATGCTTTCAAATATTAGAGTCCTGTTTACTACCTCATATTCCTCAGGTGCTGATTTTGATACATGCAGTAAGCTGCACACTCCAATTGCTAATTTTGCAACATGGTGCTTGAACTTGTTTAAAACTCGGAGATGAATACTTCCTTGTACCTGATGTTTTGCTACAATTGTTTTATGTTGTTTTTGAAAAACTTGATTACATTTCAGTTTGAGATGGTTTCTGTAGGTTAATTACCATTTAAAAAATATCCTATTGTAGCATTTACTGATGATTATGGATCATTTATCTTTAGGTGGTGAAAACTGTTGGTCTTCGTGAAGTCTGGTTTTTTGGGCTACAGTATGTGGACAGCAAAGGCTACTCAACTTGGCTGAAGCTAAATAAAAAGGTAACAATTTCCTAAAATTTAGGCAATTGTACAGTTTGAAATATACTTTTTTAAGGCTTTCTGCTTTATTATTGTAGGTGGGCTATAGCCGGCTTCAAATTTAGTTGAAGAGTTGCTTTCATTTGTTATAAATGACAAAATATAGTGTTAATTTTAGTTGGTTCTAAATAAAAACATGCAAAGCTGCATCAACATTTAATTTAAATAGGATTCCATTTCCAGTACCATGGTGATGCATCCATTAGGAAAACTTAAATTCATATGATTATCCTGTTTTCATCTAGCAAAAAATAATAAGAATAAATATTTCACGGTTGGGAGGGTTACATGTGAAGTATTTGAGCTTCAAGAATTTGCATGTATACAGCTATAGATCTTCAAACAAGGCACTAATAATAGACTCCTAAACTGCTATTTATGTATCTCTAGTAGGTAGATTGTAGGAAAAGTTTTGTTTTGTCTGTCCCCAGTAGCACTGAACACTTTTTATTTCCTAGCTATTGGGAACCAAGTCATTTTACTTTAAATTCTGTTTGAGTTTGAATGGTCAGTTTTTATTTTAATATTGGCTGTCAGGTTATTAATGGCACTGTTTTAGAATACAGAGATTTTTTTGTAATTCATCCTAATCAAGAATGCCTCTATCATGCCTTTTATCTTCAGTATTCTGGTGTAAATCAGTGGGGGGTTTAGGAGCAAGTCCCACTGTCTGCATTTAGTAATAATCTTTCCTTGTCCTCTGTGGTAAATCCAACAAATTAAACCTGCTAACCACTGAAGCTGTTTCCTAGAATTTCATATATGCCTTGTTTCATAAGCAATAAATGTAGTGCTACAAATAATGTGTTAGCCCTAATGGCTTGCCTCCAGTGGTTGGAGTCTACAGGATTTGATGCAAAACTCATTTGCAAAACTCAGTGAAGGTCTTCAGCAAGTGAAGTTGGTGATGCTGTTCAGGAGCAGCAAGGGAGTTCTAATTCTTTTAATTTTGATAAGGCAGTTACCTGTTTTTTAAAAAAAGCAAGTAGTATTTGATTCTTAAATGCATCATCAAACTGGCTCTAACTTGCAAGCTACTTTTTAAATGTTTGTGGTAAATACAGGAAAGATCTGACAAATCAGAGAATAGATGTGCAAATAAGCTTTTATTACATCAAGAGCACAACTAATCATTTACTGGTGAGATTAAAGTGAAGCACTGTATGTAAATCAGATGGTCAATAATGAAAAGTGATCAAAATATTAAAAATTGACAGCTGAAATGTTGAATATAGTTCTTATGCTGCCTTATGTACATGATTAAATGGTTGCATTATATTTGCAGGTTTTGAAACTTTCTACAAGTAAACCAAAACAGAGGCATCATTTCATGCATACTGAAAAAGTTCTAGAGGGGCTACTGGTGCACATAAAATTAAATGTGTAATAAAGTGCTTGAGGAATTAGGATGTTTGAGATTTACTTTGAATGTACCTTTTAACAATCACTGTATTACTTGATGTTAAAATTAGTTTGGTTTTGCTTTAGTCATAATCAGTGCTGAGCCCAAATGAAATGGAAATTTCTACATAAGAATGAGTTTTCGTTGAAATTTGAAGTAGACACTTAAAATGACCAGATCTGATTTCTTCACAAAAATCATAAGGCTTATCCATCCTAGAAAAATAATGTGATTAATGCGATTGTTTTTTTTTTACAGGAGCAAATCGTGTGTTTACTTCAGTAGTCCAGAGATTTTTAAAAGAATCTAACTTTATACTTCACTGAAGAAATGTGATATAGTTCTTGCTAAGGAAACCTTGTTAGACCCTAATTTGTTACTTCCTGCAGTTCAGTCTTGGATATAGTTTGTATTTTTTTAATACGTATTACAGGTTTTGTTCCAGATTTTTCTTATGATAAGTACAAATTCACACAAGCCTACAAAAACCCTCTTAAACAGTCTTTGAGTAGTATTTCAAAATAGTCTGATTTATCCAAGTCAGTGTACATGATTCAGTGCCATATGAACTTTTAGTGAGTTCCAGAGTGGGCTTATCACGAAGCACTGGCTTTCTGTGTAGAGGAGCTAGAGAGTTCATTACTACTGAGTTAATTATATTTAATACACCATTTAGCACTCTTTTTATTTTTTTCTTTATTTTTCTCCTTCAGGTAACACAGCAAGATGTAAGGAAAGAAAATCCTTTGCAGTTTAAGTTCAGGGCCAAGTTTTTTCCAGAGGATGTATCTGAAGAGTTAATTCAGGAAATAACTCAGAGACTTTTCTTCCTACAAGTCAAAGAAGCAATCTTAAATGATGAAATATATTGCCCACCAGAAACTGCAGTTCTTCTGGCTTCCTATGCTGTCCAGTCCAAATATGGAGATTACAGTAAGGAGATACATAAACTAGGCTACCTAGCCAATGACAGACTTCTCCCTCAGCGGTGAGTGAGACTAGTTTTGTATCATCTGCTGCATTTAAACTTGATTACAGCACATTTTTTATAATTAAAATACTGAGTTATAATGTGCATTTAATGGTAGCTTTTATAAGATTGCATGTTTTGCTAGTAGTATTATAGATCCTAATTTAGACTCTAAATAATAAAGAAGCATCACAACCACAGGTTCCTTAAGAACTATTTCCTGTCTCATCCACAAACATCTGCACAGATTTAGTTGAACAAATTTCCAAAGTGCTCCAAAATTATACTGTGTTTCTAGCGGCTTGCTTCTGCTAAACTGGTCTTGGTGATTTCTTTATTAGTGTATTAGATTTTCTTCAGCTTTTGATGTTTTTTTACACTTAAATTGTTATAATTTCCTCAAAAATAATTGTAAAGTATATTGTAGAATATATTGCAGAAATCTGCTAACCTGGACCGAAAATTTAGGAACGCAATTGTTTGCATTGCTATTGAGTGTAGACTCATCTAATTGGTTATGAAAAGTAAGCACTGAGATAATAGTTTTGTTTCTTTACACAACTGAAACCCTGCTCCTGGCGTGTTCTGGCGCTAATAGAAGCATTGCAACACAAATGTACTAAGTTAGACAAATTTGTTAGTGTAGATGAATCCATAGAGACATATGATAGACAGATGTGTGCTAACTAAGTATGTAACAGAAGTGCATCTTCAAAGAAATGAGAAACATGGAATAATTGAGTTTTGTTTAAAAGTCATAAGTTTTGTCTTTGGTTTGGAAACTAAAAGTGGAGATTTGATTGTTAGTATAACTAAGCTTGGGAAATTCATAGCAAAAAAAGCATTTCAAAAGATTGTCGTGAAGTATTGAAAGAAATGCTTCAGGTTTTTAAAAATTCTGGCTAAGAGTTTGGTTTTGGCTGCTTCCTCCTTGTGACACCGAAGTCTATATACTCCTTTTACCTGGAAAAATGCCCTTTCTTAGGAAGGCAGGGAGATGTAGAATCAGTAAAACTGCCATTACTGAATATATGTGAGTTCACAAGTCTTGGTTTTTGCTCAATTGTGATGACAACTTGTGAACCTTGGAGTGCTTGCGCATGACACAAATTCAAATACTTAGGATGGTTTCTTTCAGTAGACAAATGTTCAGATGACTTCCCAGTATTTCATAGAATCATAGAATAGTTAGGGTTGGAAAAGACCTTAAGATCATCTAGTTCCAACACCCCCTGCCATGGGCAGGACCACCTCACGCTAAACCATGCAACCCAAGGCTGTGTCCAATGCGACCTTGAACACTGCCAGCGATGGAGGCTATAATCATTGTAAAGCTGAGTGCTGGATTCCAGTGAGTCACCATGGCTGGTAGGATAATATCAAAATCAGCATGTGTCATATCAGCAAATGTGTGCTGGCTGTTCCTTCAGGATTTATAGAATCATAGAATCACTGATCAGTTAGGGTTGGAAAGGTCCTTAAGATTATCTAGTACCAACCCCATGCCATGACCAGGGACACCTCACACTAAACTGTGCCACACAAGGCTCTCTCCAAGGTGGCCTTGAACACCACCAGGGACGGAGCATTCACAACTTCCCTAGACAACCCATTCCAGTGCCTCACCACACTTACAGTAAAGAACTTCCTCCTCATATCCAGTCTAAACTTTCCCTGTTTAAGTTTGAACCCATTGCCCCTTGTCCTATCACCACAGTCCTTAATGAAGAGTCCCTCCCCCGCATCCTTATAGTCCCCCTTCCAATACTGAAAGGCTGTTATGAGGTCTCCATGCAGCCTTCTCTTCTCCAGGCTGAACAGCCCCAACTTCCTCAGCCTGTCTGCATATGGGAGGGGCTCCAGTCCTCATGGCCCTCCTCTGCACTTGTTCCAACAGTTCTACGTCCTTGTGATGTTGAGGACACCAGAACTGCACACAATACTCCAAGTGAGGTCTCATTTGAGGTTGGAAGAGGAGCCCTAAAGATCATCTAGTCCAGTCACCCTGCTTGTAGGAGGGTCACCTGATGCTGCAAGACTTTCAGTGTTTTAAAGGCATTTGACAGTGCCTTTAATAAAATACTTTAACATTTGGTCAGTCCTGAAGTCGTCAGGCAGTTGAGCTAGATAACCATTGTAGGTCTCTTCCACCTGAAATACTCTTTTCTAATTACAACAGGTTGTTCAAGGCCTTTTCCAGTTGGGTCTTGAGTATTTACTTAGGTAGACACTCTGCAACTTCTAGCATTTGACCATCCCTGGAGCAAAGAAATAAAGCATTTTGTTCAAGTGTATTTCACTTGTGGCCATTGCCTCATGTCTTTCAGCTCAAATTCAATTCAAAAAGAGGAAAACACAAAGAATTTCTGTAGAAGTAGAAATTTTGGAAAAATTTCTCATTTTGGAAAACCCAAGTCACCATGAGGGTGCAGGTTGCCTGGAAAGCTTGTGTAGTCTCCCTCCTTGGAGGCAGTCAAAAGCTGTCTCTAGACATGGTCCTGGGCAACCAGCTGTAGGTGACCTTGCTTGAGCATAGGCGTGGACAAGATAACCTTCAGAGGTCACTTCCAAACTCATCCATTCTGTAAGAGGAGCTTGGGAACAGGGCTTTATTTTTCATACTGGCATATGGCTGCCACTGAAAAATGCACTTCACTAGACCGAAAGAAACACTGCATTCATATCTTCTGCATTACTGAATCTATTCCTTATTGTACTTTGCTTAAAAATATAGGGAAAAGTAGTAAGTTCTTACTTTCCTGAATGAACAGAAGGGAAACAACTGTTCTGACTTCCTTAGTAAGGTTATCTTGTCTCTGTTTTTACATTCCCCAACAAATTAGTCTGCTAACTTGTCTTAACAAATTACTTTCTCTTTTCAAATGACAGCAGAATTAAAGCTTTTGCGTAACTGCATACCTAGGGGTTAATTTGCAGCACTGTCATATGGGGATTTTGTAGGTCTACATGTTATGACTTTACTGAAAGTTAAAGTATGCCATGGTATACATGGTTGTACATTACAAAGAGTGCAGAGTGTTATGAAAAAAGAAGTTAGAACTGTATTTGTTGAAATGCAAAATTTCTGTGTCTGTTTGGGTTAGAGATGAACAGAGTACAAGAAGTCATGCTTACATTTATTCAATTAAAGCATATGTTACACTGGGTAACCAAACTAATTTGTACAACTTTAAGAGGTCAAATTGGTTGTCAGTGTCATTTAATAGTGACTACTTCTATTCACAGGGTGTTAGAGCAGCACAAGCTGACAAAAGAGCAGTGGGAGGAAAGGATACAGAACTGGCATGAAGAGCACAGGGGAATGTTAAGGTAATTATATAAAAAATGGTCCAAGACTTTGAAAGGTTTTCTTATTATTAGGATGTATTCTGGGAGATGGTATATTTGTTTGGAAACGGCTTTCTTTTATTCTGACCAGGATAGGCGGTTACCAGAAGCTTCCGTGAAAGCTTCACAGAGATTTGAGTTTCCAGTTGGGTTATTGGTTTAGCCACAGGATTTATGGTAAGATTGTCACCTGGCTTTACCACAGTTGCCTGCCTCTAAAGTATATTTAGTATTTCCTTAGCTCAGGGGTGAAAAGACAGAGTGTGATGATTGGGTGTTGGGTTGCAGACCTCTAGAAACAACTAGGTCAACATACATATGAATTTCAAGGAGATTTAGTTCCTAACTAGAGTTTACACTAATTAATTCAGCAGTTCCCGTATTCATACAATATACTTCTGATTTGCCTTTTTTCCTCCTCATCTTTCATCAGGGAAGATTCTATGATGGAATACCTTAAGATAGCACAAGACTTGGAAATGTATGGAGTCAACTATTTTGAAATAAAGAATAAAAAAGGAACTGAACTGTGGCTAGGAGTTGATGCTTTGGGTCTGAATATTTACGAGCATGATGATAAGTAAGTGGCTATCTTTATTTTGCACTTCTTTCCCTTCTGAGATTATACAAAAAACACTTTATTGTGTGTTCAGTAACATCTAGCAAACAGGTTCTCAACGATCTTCTAATTTATGTAAAAGATAGAAAAAGAGAGATGCTAGTGCCAGAATACTTGAATTTTAAAGATTAACTGGATATGCAAGTGAAGGGAAAGTGAAGTGAATCGTAGAATCAACCTGGCCTTGAACATCGCCAGAAATGGAGCATTCACAACTTCCTTGGGCAACCCATTCCAGTGCCTCATCACTCTTACAGTAGAGAACTTCTTCCTTATATCTAATCTGAACTTCCCCTGTTTAAGTTTGCACCTGTACCCCTGTCCTCTCAGTACAATCCCTAATGAAGAATCCCTCCCCCCTTCTGTTATTGGAAGGCTGCTGTGCAGTCTCCACGCAGCCTTCCCTTCTCCAGGCTGAACAGCCCCAGCTTTCTCAGCCTGTCTTCCTACAGGAGGTGCTCCAGTCCCCTGATCATGTGAAATCAGTGAGAAACTGAATATGAACTGACAGTGTGCGCTTGCACCCTGAAAGCCAGCTGTATCTTTGGCTGCATGAAAAGGAGCATGACACATCAAAGGATGTGATCCTGTGCCTCTACTCCCCTCTCATGAGACTTCACTTGGAGTATTGTGTACAGTTCTGGTGTCCTCAACATAAAAAGGATGTGAACCTATTGGAACAAGTCCAGAGAAGGGCCACAAGGATCATCAGGGGGCTGAAGCAATTCCTGTGTAAAGACAGGCTGAGAAAGTTGGGGCTGTTCAGCCTGCAGAAGTCTGCATGAAAACCTCATAGCAGCCTTCCAGTATCTGAAGGGGACCTACAGAGATGCTGGGGAGGGACTCTTCATTAGGGATTGTAGTGATAGGACAAGGGGTAATGGATTAAAATGTAAATAGGGGAAGTTTAGATTAGATATAAGGAGGAAGTTCTTTACTGTGAGGGTTGTGAGGCACTGGAATGGGTTGCTCAGGGAAGTTGTGAATGCTCTGTCCCTGGAGGTGTTCAAGGTCAGGTTGGACATAGCCTTGGGTAACACGGTTTAGTGTGAGGTATCCCTGCTCATGGCAGAAAGGTTGGAACTAGATGGTCTTAAGGTCCTTTCCAGCCCTAACTATTCTGTGATTCTGTGAAAGGAAGAGCAGTGGAAACTAATTTATGTTGCTTAATATGGATGTGTGATAGATCACCTATATATGGTTTCTGCTTCACTCCTTCATGACTTCCTCTTCAGTCAGGTTGAAAAGGACACTGAGAAGCTGAGCAACGTATTTGATGAAAAACATTCTATAAGAGCAGTGACCAGGGCTTGTTACAGCTGTTGGAGCATGAAAAACTTTGGTATCTAAAAAATGAATCCTTTTAGGCATCAAAGAAAATAAATGAGTCTCCTGTCCTGTTAAAGAGATCAAATATTCTGTCCTGCTTGAAGAGGGATAAAGCTAAAGTGTACAGAATTTGAAGAAAATAGAACAGCAGACTTACTCTTTTGTTTCTTTCCAAACACTTGCAGTATCTGATGTCAGCAGCCCTTTCATGGTGATTTGAAATTAAGCATATGTCAAACACCAGCTAACAGCTGTCAACTGAACTGACACTTCATGCTCTCCAATGTCTATATAACAAAATTCTGTAAACCTTAATTGCCATTAGATGGCAATGTAACTCCTGAAAGAATGCAATTCTCAGGGTATGTTCTGATCACATTGAATGATCAACCAATTTTTAGTATTCCAGTAGCTAGCAATCAAATACTGAAACATTTTTGAATGCTTGTAATTAAGCTAGTGTGAATTGGAAGAACTTTCTGTGCTCATAAAGAAAAATATTTATGGTTATGCAGTTGGTGCATAATACTGTAACAGTTCCTGAACTGAATTTATTTTACTCAAGTTGCAAGGGGAGCAAATTTATCCTGAACTCAGAAATGTTTGAACATGTGTCTTGGAGCTGATGTTAAAATGAAATACAGTGGTGCTGAAGGTTAATTGAATTTCAGTCTTTGAAATGTCAGACTTTCCTTAAATATGCTTTTCACAGAAAATTATCAATAACTTATATCAGTACAGGATTGTGATGTTTAGTATCTATTTAGTGGTAACAGAATAAGTCACAAAATGAAGTTCCTTCTGTTACAGTGCAGTGTAATTTATTCATTATGTAATTTATTCATTTGATGGAATGATGTGTAAAAAAAAATAAAACACAACAGTCTACCAAAATATTCTTGAACTGTTATGTTTTGTAAATGTCACTGAGTGTGATAGTGGAAATAGAAATAGTTGAGACTTAGTGGACATAAATAAAATGCACATATTTGGTGCTTCTATTGAAACTTTTTTTTCTTTGAAGGCTAACACCCAAGATTGGTTTTCCTTGGAGTGAAATAAGAAACATCTCTTTTAACGACAAAAAATTTGTCATAAAGCCAATTGACAAAAAGGCCCCCGTAAGTAGTGTGTAGAATATTATAACTTTGTATATGAAGAGCTGTAAGGCTGCAGGGACTTGCTGTAGTGTTACAGCAGGAGTAAATACTTTGACATTTATTATTCTTAGCAGTAGAGTAATCAGTAATCAAAAGGAAATTTTGTTTATTGAAGTGTGTTTGTTTTTTCACTCTGGTTGATACCCTTAAGACTTTTTTCTTTCTTCTTTTTCAGTTTAAGTCAACTAATAAACTAATATTTTGTGATGTGTTGAAAAGCCATAGTCTAAGGTGCTAAATTATCTATCCCCCTCTCCCCTGTTTCTTTTCTTGTCTTCTGTTACAGCAATACATTTCATAAGACTCGTCAGGTCACAGCTCTTCAGAAACAGAGTAGGGAATAGTCTTGAGCGGTTTAGAAGTTTTATGTAAAAAAAAAAAAAAATAAATAATTGTGTAAACTTCTACATGGAAGAATTGGGTGTAATTTCTAATTTGCCTTGCAAGTTCCTGACAGTTGCTAGATTTATAGATTATGGTGCTGGATTGCTCAGAGGTTGAATGTCAAAATACTTGTTAGTTTAAATTTAACAAATGCAGGCATGCAGTAAAGCTTTCAGCCTTGTTGTAACTGTATTTTCATGCTAATGGATATGTTGCAATTATTTTTTTGCTAGGATTTTGTATTTTATGCACCTCGCCTCAGAATTAACAAGCGAATTTTGGCACTGTGTATGGGAAATCATGAATTGTACATGAGGAGGAGGAAACCTGATACAATTGAAGTGCAACAGATGAAGGCCCAAGCTAGAGAGGAGAAACATCAGAAACAATTGGAAAGGTAATTAACAAACTTCCACAAAACAAAAAATTTCTTCTACCCTTTTAAGAAGTCATAGAATAACAGGTATCTTAGTATTCTGGAAAAGAGAGCTGCTTTTTTCTGTAATGTATAAGCAGATTTGTGGACTGTCATGGCTCACCTGTCTGAATTGAAAGCCGTATCTTTTTTAAGCTTTCAGCATTGTAATAGTAGCTCTAAAGTTGTTTCTCATTATGTTTTGTGAAACAGGCTTAACTCTCTGTTGCTTAATTCTTAGGGTCCTTTATACTCTACAGGTGAACCTTTAAAGCAAGTTCAGTGAAGAATGTCATGGCTTTTCTATATTTAAAAATACTATTGCCATTTATAGCTCAGACGAAACGTCTAAAATACAGGTATAATTGTGGATTTAACTGGTTGAACTGTAACCAAGGAGTTCTGTTCATAAACTGTTTTTCTGGACAATGTTTTGAAACAGCAAGTGGGTGGTTCTTATATTGTAAACTGAATTTTAAACATTTAAAATTACATGCTCCTCTGGTAGCAAGGTAAACTGAAAAATGGGCTACCAGCATCCTTTGAGTAGAATTTAATCTGAGGTTGAAAAAATCCCCCGAACTTCTATGAATTTTTCAGGGCACAATTAGAAAATGAGAAGAAGAAAAGGGAGATAGCAGAAAAGGAAAAAGAAAGAATAGAGCGTGAAAAGGAAGAATTGATGGAACGTTTAAGACAAATTGAGGAGCAAACAATGAAAGCTCAGAAAGGTGAGCTCTTACTGGTCCTGGATTTCTTACATCTGATGACAATGTTTAGTTCATTTGGATAGTTTAGTTCCACAATTCTCTTGGTATGTATAGGGTTTTCATTTAACTCAAGATACTCTTCTTCAGTGTTAAGATTTGGTGTGTGCGTGTATGTGTGTATCTGTAACATAAACCCCATTCGTAATATAGCAAAAGTTTCAATTTTCTTTAATAAAAAGGAAACTAATGTGTGCAGTTCAACTCAAGAATTATGAAATGCTTACCGTGCTGAAATCCTGGAATTGGAGGGAGGGGGGAAATGGGAGAGAACAGTTTTTAGTGCTTCCTCTAGGCTTTTGTTGAATTTAGCCTTTCATTTGGAAATTATTTGCTCCTTCTTTTTCCTATTCTCTTGTGAGATTTGAGAATTTTAAATTTGAATCTTGTCAGATTTTAGTAAATAAATATAGTCTTACTAATCGCAGAAGTTTAAATGTGTATGTGCATATATATGTACATGTATTTGGCTGTTAAATTTTATTAGTAAGGTGATAATTTTCTTAAATACTAGGCTGTCGGAACCGTCAGGTGAGATGAAGTATATCCAAAGTGTGTCCTAGGGGGCAAAAAAAATGAGATATGGTGCAAACCTTCAGGTAACATGCTCAACAGCAGCTCTTCTTAGCTTGAGACAGCCTTGTAAAGCTTCGACAGGTTCTTAGGTTACCTGATTTTGAGCATGTTACAGCTGTTACCTGGTGTTACGTGTGAGGAAGAGCTACGAAGTGATGCCCTGTCTGCAAACTTTCCTTTTGGCAGAGCTAGAGGAACAGACTAGGAGAGCTCTAGAACTGGATCAAGAACGGAAGCGTGCAAAAGAGGAGGCAGAGCGCCTGGAAAAAGAACGTCGAGCAGCTGAAGATGCTAAAGCTGCTCTAGCCAAGCAGGCAGCTGATCAAATGAAGAACCAGGAGCAGCTAGTAAGAAGGTTTAACCTTATTGGGAAACAAATTGAAAAAGGTGTTTGAAAATATAGCTCTTATTCTTGGTTATATCCATTTTGTCAAATTGACAAGTATGTTGAAATGCAGATAAAAGTATGTGAAATAACATTACAGATTGTTGTGGGAAGGCTTTTAGAAAACCACATCAGTTTTACCACTAGTTGCAAGAAAAAACCCAACAACTCTGGAGCTATAGGAAATCAAATGATGAAGTAGACATTTCACACTGACAATACTCAACTACATTCTCTTTCAAAGACTGTCAGGCTTAGCCAGCTGAGAGCAGCAGTAGCTTCCATCTACAGTTCCCTGGAAAGCTTGTTCTCTGAGGCAGGTCTGTTCCGAAGCTTCATGGTTGTTGTGGGGAATTGGTGGCACTGTGGTTTGGTTTTTGGTTTGGTTTGTTTTGTTTTGTTTTTTTGTTTCTTACCCCCCCCCTTCTGTTTCCAGCGTTTACAGTATCTTCTAATATTCTGTGCCAGACTACTTCAAATTTCAGATTTGCATGTAATAACTGAGAAAGGCATGAAAGTAGTAGAAGAAATGATTTATCAACTTATAAAACTGCTTTTGATCTTCTGTAAACTTAGAACGCAATTCTGAAGGCGAGATTTAGCTTAATAGTACTGAGATTATGATCCAGAATCATAATCTTATTGATGGAACCATTAAAGTTGTATTAAACTGAAACAGCCCCAAGTGCTAATTTGTAACTACAGCTTGCTCTTTCCCAGCAAGCTTTGGAAGTGCAGAAGATAAGTAATTTTTTCTGACTTACTTCCATCAGATGAGAATACAGATTCATTCCCTTTGTCATGTATGCTTAAATTTCTCTTTTTAGCAGAGTAGCGATGGATAGTAACTAATGCTTTTCAAGTTGCATTGGAACAAAGGCTCTGTTTTCCTCCACTGCAAAACCATAATAATACCAAGTTAAAACTTCCACTTCATGTTTTGTTTGTTTTCAGGCAGCAGAACTTGCTGAATTCACTGCCAAGATTGCACTTCTAGAGGAGGCCAAGAAAAAGAAAGAAGAGGAAGCCTCAGAATGGCAGCACAAAGTAATGAGCTCCTGCTGTGTGAAGTCAGAACATCAAAGAAACTAAAGGAGATGAGTGCTGAAATCCCACTGGAAGGCCATGGGATTGAATCTCTCTTTCTGTTAACCTTTACAGAAGCCTTTCTTGCAGGTTTTTGTTCTCCAGTTGACTGAAGCCAGCCTATAATTCCTTTAACGTATTTCTTAAATCAAGTGGGGTAGGGGAAAATTCTCATCATAGAGACATGGTCAAAGGTTTGAAATGGCTTCCTTACATGCAGTGATGAAACTTTCATGTTGGATCAGAAAACATATCAGGAAGGTGTTTAACATTGTGTCTGGTGGTGAAAAAACATCAAATGCAGCTGGACAGTAGAATCATAGAATACCAGGTTGGGAGGGACTTACCTGTGCTTGTGATGCCCTTGTTGTTGTAACCCAGCATCCCTTTGTTTTTTTGGTTTTTTTTTGCTACAGCAGCACTCTTCACTCATATTGAGCTTGCTGCCCACCAGGACCCCAAAGTCCCTGTCTACAGAGCTGCTCCCCAGCCAGGCCAGATCCCAGCACATGCTACCCTCTTGGATTGTGTTTTCCCATGAACAGGACCTTTTGCTTGTCCATGTTGAACTTCATATAGTTCTTGTTTGCCTGCTCTTCCAGCCTGCTCAGGTCTTCCTGCAGGGTAGCTCTCCTGTCCAAACTGTGCAATTCCCCACTCAGTTTGGCATTGTTGGCAAACCTGGTGAGGGTACACTGGATTCCATCGTGCAGCCTATTTATGAAGATATTAAAGGGTTGGGCCCAGTATTGATCCCTGAGGGACCCCACTGGTGACAGGTTGCCAGTTTGAAAAGGAGCTGTTCTCCACCACACCCTCTCAGTGCAGCCGATCAGCCAGTTCTGCACCCACTTCACAGACACTTGCCCAGACTGTAACGTGCCGCTTTCTCTAGGAGCAGGCTGTGGGAAACTGCACCAAAAGCCTTGGATGAATTCAGGTAGACAATATCCAGTGCGTGCTCCACATCAACTGAGGAAGTTACTTTGTTGTAAAAGGTGATATGTTTTGTCAAGCACAGTTTGCCCTCTGTGAATCATGCTGGCTTTTCCTAATCATGTGCTGCATTTGGCTTGTGATAGCCTCCAGGAGGATTCATTCCATAACTTTCCTGAGGACTGCCGTTAGACTGTTTGGCCTATGATTTCCTGGATCCTCCTTTAAAATCCTTCTTGTAGGTGCGGGTGACATTTGCCACCTTGGAGTCTTCTGTCCACTGATCTCCATGTTTTCTCAAAGATTATGGAGAACAGCCTCACAACATTATTTATTCTCTGAACAACTTCAGGTGGATATTGTAAGGGCCCATTGGTTTCTAGGAGTCAAGCTTCTCTATTAGTTCATATACCAACCCTTCTTTCACTTATGGTATGTCTGTGTTCATATGAACTTGGATTTTTGTTCCCAAGGCTTGGGGCTCCACAGTGCTTAAAAGACGAAGGTGAAGAAAGTGTTGAAAAGCTTTGCCATTTCAGTGTTGTTGACTGATTTCCTTCTGCATAACAGTGGGAAAGTGTTTTCCTTCTGTTTCTACTTGTTTATGCACCTGAAGAACCCTTTCAAGGCATTTCTGACCAGTTTTAATTAGGGCTGAACTTTGCTTTTCTAACTGCATCTCTGCGTACCCTGTCAATGCCCTTGTACTTCTCAGTGGGTGTTAATCCATCTCTGGTACACTCCTCTTAGTTTTGAGCAGATTCAAATGCTCGTGGTTAAGCCAAGGGGATACTTGCTTTTCCTGCTTCCCTTACCTTTGAAGGAGGTAAACTGTTTTTGTACTTCCAAGAGAGTGTTCTTGAAGATCTCCCAGCATTCACTAGGTCCTTTATTGTCCATGGAAGCTTCCCATAGAATCTTTCCCAGCTCAGCTCTGAGCAAGCTGAAGTTTGCCCTTCCGAAATGTAAAACCTTTGTCTTTGTACTGACCTTCAGCATGCTTGGGTAGATCCCAAACTCCACACTGTTGTGATCACTGCACTAAGTGCAGCCAAGGCTGTCACTGACATGGTTTAGCGGGAGGTGTCCCTGCCCAGAGCAGGGGGGTTGGAACTAGATGATCTTGAGGTCCTTTCCAACCCTAACTATTCTACGATTCTATGATTCTATACTACTAAGCAGGTTTCCTTGGTTTGTGAGTAGTGAGACCAGAAGTGCATCCTTCCTGGTTGGCACATCTGACATTTGTATGAGAAAGCAGTCCTCTATGCATTCTAGGAATTTTATGGATGACATGTGAGCTGCTGTATTATTGTTCCAACAAATGACTGGGTAGTTGAAGTCACCCATAAGAACCAGGTTTTGTTGACCTGAAGCTTGCTTAAGAAATACAAATATTGCCTTTTTTACTTTGTCGTCTTGGTTTGGGAGTTGGTAGCAGATGCTTACTGTAAGATGCCCCTTAGAGATGACCCCTCTGATCTTTACTGAGAGGTATTTGATAGGGCGTCCACAATCCCTATAGTTTATTTCTAAATGTTCAGGGTTCTCCTTAACAGAGCATGACTCCTCCTCTTAGTACTTCTGGCCAAAATCTGTAATTAGCTATGGCATATGAGTAGTAATTGTGTACATAGAGTCAAAAAGTGATTGAATGATTGGACAACTTCTCAGAAATGCTGGTTGAATATAGAATTTGAAGACATCACCTTTGATTTGGGAAGTCCCTGAGCCTTAATTTTCAGGTGGCCAGGAAAGTTGGAAAACAGTCAATATGACTGCCATATTCTCTGACTCTACTGCTGGAAATAGCTGGATTCCAGTACAGCTGGTTTTGAGTCATATGTTTTTTTTTTACCCTGTATTCCTGTTTGACAGTTTTCAGTGCATATGCTAGCTATGTTACTTATAAAGGACTGTTTCCATGTGTGAGATGTGAAGAGGTCTCAAATATGTTTTTATTTTTATGACTCTTGATAAATCATTTTAAAAAATGCTAAGTACTGTTCATTATACTTAGGCTTTTGCAGCCCAAGAGGACTTGGAAAAGACCAAAGAAGAACTGAAATCTGTGATGTCTGCTCCTCCTCCACCTCCTCCCCCACCAGTTATTCCTCCAACAGAGAATGAACATGATGAACATGATGAGAACAATGCTGAAGCCAGTGCAGAACTGTCTTCTGATGGTGTCATGAATCACAGGAGTGAAGAAGAACGGGTAACAGAAACACAGAAAAATGAACGTGTTAAGAAACAGCTCCAGGTAATGAAGATTCATAGTCGTATCAACATAATTCAGGCTTTGCCTTTTCATTTTTATTTGTCAAAATCTCACTAAAATGACAGTGTGCCAAGGAAACAGCCTTTCTATATATTACTAGCTTTGTTACTAGTTTACCAACCAATAGCACTCCTACTGTTCTGGAAGTGGAACGGAACACGACTTAAGTTGTGCTTTATAGCTTAAAAGTGTTAGGATCTTGTCACATTGGCCAGTAAATGTTTCTAATAATTACATAATGTCCAGGACACTGAACGCTAAAACTTAGTGCTTTCCTTTCTCAGTACTGAAATTCATGAAGTGCTATGAACAGATGCTTGCTTAATAGTATTTGCGTTTGTTTGCAGTTATTAACAGATGTTGTAAATGCAGAAACTGAAATATGCCAATTTTGGATTAGTCTTATTTCCCTGAAATGGAGCATTTTATCCTAGACTAGTCTTATCCATCAAAGGATAATAATCTGTGTTAGTGGTATCCCTTTGCCTTGTTACAAAACATCTATTTGAGAAGAGAATAAATGGAAGGCTACTTCTTTTTCTCACAGCAATATCCTAGTAGCATGTGTATGTAACATCCTTTCTGCTTGGCCAATCTCTGAACACAATCAGGTTGATAAACAAGAGCTGTCTTTAGTCAAGCAGAAATTGAAAAATAAGGTAATTCTGCTTTAACCTGCTAGTCCCTTTCTATTTGGATATTATGGTATGAGGCCCACTTTTTCTACTGTAAGGAAAGAACCTACACTTTCTTCTTTTTCTCTGCAGTCTTTCTGGTAGGCAGTGTGAGTTACTGAGCAGCACAAGCATTTCACTGATTGGCATTCAAGAGATCCTCATTCAAGTTGCAGAATAGTTGTTACCAGAAATTCCAGATACATTGAAACATTAGCCAAAGCACTTAAATGCAAATATTTTATTCAACAGGCTCTAAGTTCTGAGTTGGCTCAAGCCAGAGATGAAACCAAGAAAACACAAAATGATGTCCTTCATGCTGAGAATGTTAAAGCAGGCCGTGATAAGTACAAGACTCTTCGACAAATCCGACAAGGCAATACAAAGCAGCGTATTGATGAGTTTGAAGCAATGTGAGAGTTGTTATTTTGCATATATGTTCCTCGTAAAGCTGAACCACCAACAGAGAAAAAAGCAGGCTTTTGCAGATTTGATGGATTGCACCCCACTTTGCCAAAGCACTTAATACCAGTTTGACTAGAGTGGCTAGAAGACAAATTTAGGGGAAGCTATTCAACAATGAGGCAGTCTGTCATCCCAGGTTTTTGGCGGGGAGGGTGTGGAGGATGAGAGCAGGGTTTGTTTTTTTTTTTCCCCCTGTCATGTTTTCAGTTTCATTGTTTCATAGTTTTTTTCCTTGGAAAATGATGTGAAGTATATAATGACTGACAAGTGTATATATTGCTTAAGCATTAAGAAATGGAAACAAGAATGGAACTGGACCTGAACTGGATAGGTACTATCCAGGCAACTTTCCATATGAAGTTTGAAGTTACATTTTTCAATGTAGCTACACCACTAAGAGTTTGATATTGCTGACTTTTAGGGAGGTTTTTTGTTTGTCTTCTTTTTGTTTTTGTTTTTTCCCACTGCCGATTGAAATTCTTTGGTGTTTCATGTCCTGTCATCATTGATGGTTTTCTTTGCCTACCTGTTCACAAAGGTCTGGATAGCAGGTGGTAGTTCCAAGAAATACTTTTAAATGGAACACTACCTGTGGGCAGCACAGGGCTGCTGATAGGCTTGAGGAAGTATTGCTTTTCCTAGGAAATTTTTAGATGTGCAGAATGTTCTAATGCAGCAGAAGAAAAGAAAACAACAAACAAAGCTTCATGTGCAATTTGCTTGTAATTATTTTATTTGCAGTAGGGAGACCTGGACCTTTCTGGCAAGGGAGCATATGAAAACATCAGTCCCAGGGAGGGGACAGTATCCTACCTCACTACTATGTACATGATGACTGGTCCTTCAAACACCATGAAAAAAATGGTTTAAATTGACTGTGACTGCGCAGTGATACCATAGAACACTAAGAGCCCTTACTCCTAGGCTTTTGTTTTACTTTAAAATGCATTCATAGTGCTAAATACTGTCAAACTGCCTTTTGTTGAGTTTTCAGCGTGAAAGCGTCTTGCATGATTCACAGCTGTAACCTGTCACTGGTATACCTATCTCCTGGGAGGGGTGTAGAATGCGCATGTCAGTTCTGGTTTGGGTTTCCAAGTACAAAATGAAAGTTCCCAGAATTTGAGTAAAAGTGGTTGTAGCTTCAGTTTTCAGTGAAGCTAGTATTGTGATTGTCATATCTGACGCCAAGTCATTGTTAGTTAGTCCTTTCCCTCTTGAAAAGGAAACCTGTCTTGGAAATTGAACTTCAGCAGTAACTTTACAGCTAATGAGGACTGCAGTAATTCCTTTTGTTATAGTACCCTAGTGAATATCTACAGCAGAAGAACCCTGCTTTCTCTGAGGATGGTTCAGCTCTTTTCTGTTTGGTATTAAGCACTCATAAATTTACACTTAACTATTAAAATTTGCCATTTTATTAAACATTTTTTTCCATGCACAATAGGTTTAAATTTCTATGAACAGTCCAACTAAGGTGTTTTTTTTTTAATTTTGTGGAGTTAAAGGTTGACTATGTGGGGTGACATCATGAAAATAAAGATACATTAATATATTCTTGGCTTGTGGGGCTAAACATACCTGGTTGACCTTGATGACTGATGTGCAGATGGTGTGCACATGCTTCAAAATGCTGCTTGGTGGAAGCTGGTGTTTCTACTTGCAGTGCATTGTAAGAACAGTTTTTGTTTCACAGGCTTTATACACCGGAGCTTAAGCAAATTTTTGGAGTATTGGAGCAGTCTGCCATAGCAATGGAGTACTGTGCTTCCAGTGAGTTTTCATTTTTCCCTGGATATTGTGCACTAACACTGATACATCAGTTTCAGTGCTGGGAAAAAAATACCAGTAAAGTTTGTTGTTCATAAAATCTGCAATATATAGAGTAGGGCTGAATGGATTTGATCCATTTATAAAGCTGTGTGGATTTTTATTTTTTTTCTAAACAACCAGGAACAACCGTTTGTAATACAGATTTTCACAATGAACAAAGTGATAATAGCTGCTGTGACCAGCAGTTGGGAACACTTATTGGTGCGGAAACACTAAGAATACGTTTAATGATACTTGGTGAAGTAATTTTCCACATGTTTTTTTCCTTTAGCATCATGTTTTTGTGTTGTACAATTAAGCTAAAATTACTTCTACTATTTTGGATAACATTCATTGGTTAACAATAAAGAGATACAGTTAATTTCTCTGAGGTCCATTGTTGTTATTTAATGCCCTTTATTTCTGACAGCTTTACTAAATGCACTGAAACAGCCTCTTTCCAGAGCAGTTTGGAAATCTTGATCATCTTTTGTTTCATACTCTGGTCAAACTGAAATTTAAAATAAGTAAATTTCAAATTGTATCCCTAGAGAAGGGTACTCTGCTTAAGAAATTACCGTGTACAGTTGGGAGGAAGCATTGGTGATTGTCAATTCAAAATAGGATGTGAATCATCAGAGCAGATTTGGTCTCTTGTGTACAGAGGGTAATTTTGCCATCCGAGAGCTCTGTGGGTAACATAAGAACTTTCAATCACTGCCTACATATTGTTTAGCCCCAGGTTAAGTGAAATTTGGTTTTATAGATCAATTTCTTAAGCATTGAGAAACCTCAATGTGTGGTTTTTGTTTTTTTTTTTTTGATACTGCAAGTTATAGTGGACAGTGCTGTTAAATAAATGCATAGCCATATGTCTCAGATAATGGCAATTTTATGGACTTTTCACTTTTTTAATACACTTGGAGAAGGCAGGAACAGTCGCATATAAATAGGTATACAAATTAATCTGCTAAGCAGCTCTCACATAAATTGGACCTCCTCTCACATGACATTCCTTTCTACCTTGTATTTGTTCAGCCTTGCACTCAGTACCAAGCACATGACCCTTTTTGTTACCCCATATGGCAGAGTTGCTATGATGGATTAAAAACACGCACTCGATACATTTAACCATGTGTGTTTGTAGCTTTCTGCCTCCCTCTTCTTGGAGCCCCTCCTGCTGAGGCATTAGATTTGAGGTTTCTCCCTTGTTAAGAGTGCTCTGCTTAGGTATGTGACTTCAGATTGTGCTTGAAAGGGGAGGTAAGTGCTTTGAAAGATTATTTTATTTAATGTTTTAAAATATGTTCTTCAGGTAGAAAGTAGCAAATAGTACCACTATTTACAGGCCAAGACTAACACAGTCACACAGAATGCCTCCATGTAAAGGAAGATATCTTCTTGAAGTAGCCCCATCTGCACATCAAAGCCTGTGTTTATTGTTAGTTTTACTATTGGAGTATGTCTCTTGTATACATCTGCCTTTTTAAACGCAGTTAGAGGCAAAAGCACAATGCTTTCCAATCATAGGACACATTCTCTAGGGCCATTAAGTTACTTGCTTCAGCACTTCTGAGGAAAAAGGAGATTTATTTTAATGAAACATTTTAAACCTCTGAGGAAAAAGTACCTCAAGTTTGGTTTGTTTGGTTTGGTTTTGCTTTTTTGGTTTTTGGGTTGGTTGATTGGTTTTTTGGTGGTTCTTTTTTTATTATTATTATTTTTATTTTGTGGGGTTTTCTGTTGTTTTTTGTTTGTTTTTCACAAAGGTTAAAATGAGTCTTTCAAACCTTTTGCTTTTCATAGAACCACAGACTGGTTTGTGTTGGAAAAGGGCCTTAAGATTATCAAGTTCCAACTCCCCTGCCATGGGCAGGGATGCCATCCACTAGACCAGGGGTTGCCCAAAGTCCAACCTGACCTTGAACACTGCCAGACATGGGGCATTCACAACTTCCTTGGACAGCCTGTTCCAGTGCATCAGCACTGTCATAGATATTATACATAACTTAATGTATCTTGGCTGGGTGATACGATTCTCAGGAAAATGTAGGAAGTGTCGATCAGCATACAAACTGCGGAAAGGTCTTTGACCCCACTCAGAGCATGTTCTGTTGTTTGTGCTTAGAGATGGAGTGTTCCTGCTCTGCAAGCATGTGAGTTTTACACAACTGGTCCTTTTCCCAGTTTGGGGTCCCAGTCAGCAGCAAAGGGCAGCTCAGGGCTGGAAAGGGTGGCGTAAAGGTAAATAGTAGTGGTAGAGGGCTGTAAGGAAAAACATGTGCGTGGTGAGCTAGAATCCTTAACTGGTCCATTCTTTCACTTGAGTTAAGGACTCCCTTTCAGTGTGCTATAGCAGCATCCATAAATTCACTCTGCGTGACCAATAATTTGTTCAGCAAATTCAGCAGCCAGTTTGATGGAGGGACTTGCACTTTGCACTTCACTGAGATGAGTGAGCCCAGATTTACAGGCTTGGGGCAGTTACCTGGCTTTGTTTTGATTGATGAAGTGCTGCCACTTGTGTTCACTTTACTGTCTGCAGGTTCCAAGTTGATAAACTGTTGCTTTGTATTGGAGTTAAACTTTTGAGTTGGTTTGCCTTTTCTCCCTTCCATGCAAAAAGATTGCTGACATATGAAATGTATATATTTCATTTAATGTGAATGAAGTGGACTCACCAAAGCCCAGAAAGCCTCCCCCCAAAACTCCAATCCTAAACCATCATTTCTTCATGAGACCACAATATTTGCAGCAGTGCCTGCAGTATTCTAAATGTTCAGGAAGACAGTGGTTATGCCACCATAGCTCATAGTTAGGGGAAGGGCAAAGTTAGCAAAGGGCAATGGAGCATTTTGAATTGCTGGAATTCCATTAGATGTTTATGTTGGCTTTCGTAAATAACATGTCAGAGTGTTTCTATTCACAGCAGTAGGCTTTAGACAGCAGAAGAAACGAGGGGAGATGGAAATGCACATCAAAGGAGGCAGCCTGGTTGGTGCAAATATTCCTAATGCATGTGTGCATAAGAGTTAATGCTTCCTGGGTAAGTGGATCAGGTGAAAAGAGATCAAGCTCAGAGGTAGGACAATTACATTGCTTTATTTGTATGGTTTTTATTTGCTTTTAAACTACCTTATTTACAGGAGAGGAGTTGCTGTTATCTGAATATTTAGCTGTGAAGGCTTTTAGAAAGCCTGCTGCCCAGCACTGAAAGGTCTTGGAGTTCTTAAGATCATGTGTACTCAGACTGGCCTCTGTATTATTACTTGCTAAATCTCACCAGAAGACGTCCTCTGCAGTCTGCTAATTTTGCCTTAGGTGGTTTCTGCATTGACAAGAGTGATGTACTTGCACATTTCCAGCTGCCCCACTGCTTGTTCCAGCAGTGCAAAGCCCGTATGTATTCATGTGAAACAGTAATTGGATGACAGGCTCCGTGACCACATACGCTATGCTCTGCGGGATCTCATATCAAGTCTACAGCTCCCTGTGGCCCTAGCTTTCACGGTTCTTATTCACCCTTGATTTCCTCACTGAACCTGATACAGTATTTAACTTTGTGATCTATAACTTCAATTATATTCTACTAAACTGAGCTTCCAGTAAAGGGTTGACTACAGTGTCAAATGTTTTCTTAAAATACACTGATGAGTTGAAATAGTCACATTTACTTTGATTTAAGCAGCACATCTGATTAATTAACAATCTCTATGAACATGGTAATTGCAGTTGTATTGCCAGAAACAGATTCATTTGCATCAAGGCTGAGGCTGAAAACTTTTCTGTCAAGCGCACTTCGATCTTCAACAAAGTAAGTTGAGAATGGGAAAGTAACATCTGGAATACACCAAATACACAGATCCTGTCACTGCTGCCTTTATTGCTGGGAACAGATTCATTTATGTTTGAGCAGATTTACCATTTAGGGATTTGGGACAGCAAGCTTGACCACACATCAGAAAAAGTCCTGAACATAGTAAGAAATCTTTGTATCCTTTATCAGCACTTCTGCTGTGTTTCCTGTCCTTGATAGCTTTTCTTCAATTGAATTCTCACTTTGAGTTATTCAGTCTCTTTTGAACAATGTTTGGACATGCATCTTGCTGCTCAGTGCCAGCTGCTGTACTTCTCTGTGCCATTTGAAAACACAGCTCTTCCTTTCCTCTTGTGCACTTGGGATATTACAGTATTGTTTTTAACAAAGCCAGCTAACTCCATCTTTAAATTTAGAACTAATACTACTACTTCTTGGAATAATCTGTGGGTTTTGTCTACATTTTCTCTTATTAAGCATGCATAGTATATGGCATCTTAAAATCATAGAATCATGGAATAGTTAGGATTGGAAAGGACCTTAAGATCATCTAGTTCCAACCCCCCTGCTATGGGCAGGGACACCTCCCTACAGAAGAAATAACTGTACTGGCTAGTTAGCAGTTAGTACCCTAGCCCTAACCCTAGTAGTATTTTGAAGAATGGAAAACATCAGAAGAAAAGGTATGTTAATGCATGCAGAAAACCAGGAAAGATCTGAATCTCAGTGTTTGTATATATAAGGTTCAACTTTGAGCCTAGACCTGGTCATGCATACAGGGAGCACATGGAGAGAAATTCTGTGCTTTCATTGTGCAGCTTCTCTGTCCCTCTGGACAAGGCAAGAGATACCACTGGAATAGGGTGGTTATGTGCACTCTAACAGCAGAGCAGCTGGGCACAATTGCTTGGTGCTCTGGCTTTGTTTTCCTGCACAACACTTGTCCTGGATGCCAGAATAAAAGAACAGGAAAAAAAAGCCCACATGAAATAGTTGTCTTTTTCCTGTGGACTCTTCCTTAGAGGAGCTATGGTTATATTCCTGCCTGGCTTTGAAGCTTACCTGCAGGTCACTGTGGTAAAGCTGAGCTCCTTTATAGCATAAGCACGGATGTTTCTAAGTTGGATACCCAGCGGCTCTTCAGCCCATCCTGACTTTAAGCAGCAGTGGTCAGTGTAGGAAAGAAGATCTCATAGCTGTCTCCATTCCTTTTAATACGGAGCCAGGAAATAAGTTCTGGAGAACCTTCTATCTAGTAGTGGTGGCTTCTGTATGCTTTAGGTGGTGCTTTTCTTTTGTGTTTCTCTCAGTCTTTGAGCTGGTTCTTACTTCTCACCTTGCTTTACTGCTATTGAGGTGGTTTGTTTTGGGGGTTTCATTGGGTTTTTGGTTTTGTTGTTTTTTTCTTTTTTTGTCTTTGCCATTTATTTCATCTGAAGAATAGATTTCAGCTTAGATCATTGGGAGCTTTAATGTAATATAACTTTGTTTCAGTATGAGAGTGCAAATTAACACAGGGGAGGAAGATGTTGCATAATTATTAGTTTAAAAACATTTAGTTTAAGCCTTAAGACTTAGTGAAAGAAAAAGGGTGCATTAGCTGATGACTTATACTACAGGGTGATAACAAGAGGCAGGCAGCTTCCTGTGGCAAGGTAGACTTTTTCTCAAACTAAATTTATGGCAGCAAAGTACTTTGGTAAAATCCCTCAGGCTTTTTATTTACTTATTCATTGACATTTGCTGGATTCCTTAGAGAGCACTGGAGAAGAGAATAACCTGTATTTCTTTCTTCAGTCATATTTCCTATCATTACTTCTGTTGTGGCTTATTCTTTCAACTGAAGACTAAAAATGCCTTTTTCCTCCGTAGCGATTTTGTAAAACTGGGTTTTGCCTGTGACACTGCAGCTAGCTTTGCAGTCTGTGCCTTAATGCATTAAACTGTTTTCTGAGGGAATGGTAGTGTAATTTGTTTTACCTTAACTAAGCTTGTAATTTATACATATATATATGCATACATAAAAAATGTATAGTGCGGTTCAAATGGAGATTTCTAATACAGTATGTGGCATCATGTCTTGTAATAGCTGTATTAAAGTGAAATACAGGAATTGCTACTGATTTTAATGTAAACGTTGATGTTGAATCATTTTAGAAATCAATCTTTTTAAAGCTAGCTGTATTTAAAAACATGTTTTTAAAATATTAGGGCCTGCATTGTGAGCATGGTTCAGCCCTCAATGGCAGAGTTGGATTTATTTACCTGGTTTCATCCTCCTGCAAAAGCCAGTTGTTTGTGGGTTTCTCTTTGTCCCAGGAAGTATTTCACAGGTTTCAGTGGTACCTGCAGTTTCACTCCCTGCCCAAAGCTTGTTTCTTGTCCCCATCCCTGCCCAGGAATTGCTGTCAGACCTTTTAAACAGCAGAGTCATTTTAGTGCTTTTAAAGCTTAACCACACATCTTATTTGCTTATACTCAAGCCTTGGAAGTTCCCACTGACTTTCTGTGCCAGAAAATGATTTGTGTGGGAAACAGGCTGTAGTATAACGTTTGATGTGACTTTCCTACATGTCACATGCTGTAGCTGAACTCATAAAGTGTTATTAAGGGCTTTTTATGCTTACTGAATGGCAAAGAATTTCTGGGAATTAAGTCTTATTCCTGGTTCCTTTTGAATAAAATTCTGATTTATTAACACTTACAACTGAAGTGTTCACACTATAGGAAAGCTGAGTTTAAAATACCGATCATTCTCTGCTTATTCATAATACAATATATTTAAGGAAGTCATTCTCTAAAAGGAAAGCCCTTTTCAAGCCACTTCAACAATGAATTTTCATAAAAATCAACGTGAAAAATGCACCTTTTTGAAATGTATTCTGACTCATTGTAAAGATGTCCAGCAGAGGACTTTAAACTTCAGAAGTTCTCCAAAAGGCTCGTGCAAGGCAAAAGAATGAATAAACTAAACTGCAGAGCCTATATAGCAAAGGGCACATGTGATGTGCTAAAAGGAAGAGATGTCTGAAATCATATTGGCTGTGATTGAATGTTCTACAAATATGACCTGTATTCGGTGTATTTATGCACAAGGCACCTTATTTCAGCCACCTTTGGGAGCAGTTTTGACACACGTGTTGCACTCAGCTGTGTTTTGTGTTTGCATTAGCAATTTGACCATTTAAAACTACTTCCTGGGTAGATTTTAGGGTAGGTTCTTTAGAATGCTAAAATTTTCCATCAAAACTATACTGGTATGTGCAAGAATTTGGTTCTGGCATCGAACATTAAAGAGTTGGACCTGTTCTTTGAGCTGAAAGGCAGTGAAGATGGGTTCTGGGTGTCCATGAGAGTCTTGGCCACAAGAACCATGTGTTCCTGCAATCATTCTTTTTGTGATGCTTCCTCATTCTGCCAACATCTTAAAACAAAATTCAGTCAGAAATTAAATTCAGAATAGCTACAGGAGGGAAGTACGGCTCTTGCAATGTTGCTGCGTATTTCTGTGCATTGGTTTTGTTTAGTATATTTTTGCTAAATCTGCTTGATCTCTCTGTCTTTTTGTGCAGGTTACAAAAGTACAATCTCTTGCAGCCTTTAGGATAAGAACAAGGTACAGAGCAGCAGAAGACTGCCAAGGCCTGCTATTGCACTTCTCTGAATATGGACAATTTGAAGCACTTTAAATAGGTGCTGCCTGGTCTGTGAAGAGTTTTTGGGAAGGACCAGGAAGTGCTGTTACAACATTTCATTAATGTTTGGTTCTCTCATGGTCTCTCTAAGTCTTTCCTTCGTTGTCTTTTCCCAGGAGAAAATGAGCTTTTTGAAGTATTCAAGCTGTTTTTCTTCCAGAAAGACAGGAAATAATACTAATATGTTAATCTTTACCACGTAATGGGGCTTGCTAGAGTGAATGATGCGATCCTACAAAGTGCTTGGGAGAACTTGTAGGCTTTGCCCACAAATGATATACTGTGGGACTCTGTATCCAGCCTGGGTAAAGTGAAACCAGAGGAGATACTGAACAAGTTTTATTGGTTTTCTACACAATTTCTAATAGCCTTGATGATACATGAATAGTGTCAGGTAATTTTCTATGTCTGTACATACATTTCCAGTGTAAGCACCCCTTGCTACTTGCCTTTTTGTATGCTATGAGGATGTGCATACTGTGTATACGTAACCATGTTGAATTGGGCACCCTGCACAAAAGCCTGAATAAATGGGTTTTAGCGCTAATCCCGTGAATCACTGTTTGATGACCACTGTTATTTATTGCTAGTGAGTGGGGTTTTTTCTTCTTAGGCCTCTGAGAATTTTGATCCATTTTGTGGCACCAATCCAGGTTAATATCTTGTGCTATGCTCAGGTGAGCCATGGGAGGCTTTATTTGCTCTTCAAAGAAAAGATGGGAGCTGGTAATTAAGGAAGCTTGTAATCGAATAGATGGACACCTGTGTTATTCTCAAATTCGGCTAGCATCCCCTGGGAACATACCAAACCTTGGAAACACTTATGTTCCTTGTGGTGCCTTGTTGCACAATAGCCTCCTGTGTTGGATCTGTTGGAGAGGGTCCAGAGAAGGGCCACAGAATCAACCAGAGGGATGGAGCACCTCCTATGGGGGTAGGATGAGAGAGCTGGGACTGTTCAGCCTTGAGAAGACTCCAGGGAGGCCTTACCGCAGCCTTAAAAGGGGCCTAAAAGAAGGGGAAAGACTTTTTAGCACAGTCTGTTATAAAACAAGAGATAAGGGTTTAAACTAAAAGATGGGGGGTTCATGCTGGACATGAGGAAAAGGTTTTTTACCATGAGGGTGGTAAAACAGATTGCCCAGGTTGCCCAGAGAGGTGATGGATGCACAACCCTGGAGACACTCAAGGCCAGGCTGGATGTGGTTCTGGGCAGCCTGATGTAGTTGATGGTGGCCACGCTCATTGCAGGGGGTTGGACTAGATGAACTTTGAAGGTCCCTTCCAACCCAAACTGCTCTATGGTTGGGAACTGTGAGGATTAATCCACTGGAGGACGTGGGTCTGACACAGTGGTTGCTGAAGCATCGCAGCATGTACCTGGAGTCAGCAGCTGGTACCTGCACAGGCAGGAGCAGTGCTGGTGCTCTGCAGGTCTCCTGTGGGCCTGGGGCAGCCTTGGTGCTGGTGCTATGACCATGTAGGCAGCCCCCATGAGGAGTGGCCGATGCCAGTGGGCTGTGGGCAGTGAGGTCTCCATCCTGCAGGGTTTGGATCCATGTCCCCTACGCCCCTGACCATGGGTGGGCAGGGCAGGCTGTGGGTCACACCAGCCTCCTGCTGGAGCTTCCCCAGCCTCCCGGGGCAGCGCCAGTTGAAGCAAGACCCTGGCTCAGCCCTGGGAGGGCAAGATTTGGGTTCAGGTTGCAGAGAGGAACATCGAATTCAGAGCTATGGGATTTTGGGGGGTGCTTTGCACATCTAGGCCAGTGACGGGGCCTTGGAACCGGCTTGCTCAGCACTTGAGTGAGTGTTGAAATGGTTTCTGCAGCTTCCCTCTCCCTGTGTGACCCATGCAGTGCACTAGAGATGCTCCTGGTATGTACCAGGCACAGCAGCCTCTCTGAATTTTCTCTCTGGCCATATCTTAAAGTGTTTCTGCAACTACTGCCACTTGAAGCAGCTTTTGCCAAGGCTCTGTTTGCTTCAGGTACTAACAGCAAAAGGTAATAATGCAAATAGACCTTCAGTCCAACTGCAAAATGTTCCCAAGGATTTCATTTCCTCCTGTGCTGCCTTTGCTGGTGTCTGCCTCTGCTGCTTTTTGGCTGCTGTGGTCAGTGTTTGAAGTTCTCTGGTGGATGCCCTGCAAAGGGGGAATTGGGTGAGATAAACTGTGATGTACCTTAGCAGGCAGAACTGAAAACGGAGCCATGAAGAAAGTGTATTTGATGTAACGAAAGCTTTGGGCTCTTTCTCGCCACTTTGTTCAAAATGCAGCTGCTCTGGTCTGGCTGTCACAGATCCATTTGGCTGAAAATCATCGCAGTCTTCCATGTGGGGTGATGGTTCTGCCTGTGGGAAGACCACAGGAGGTTCCTCACTCAGCTCAGGGAGAGGGTGTCAGGACTTTGCCCTGCTGAGGATGATGCTGTTAAATAGCACATTGTGTTTACCCGCAGGGAAAGGTCTGTCTGAAGTGTTGTTGTAGCAGAGCTGTATGATGAAAAATGCTGTCCTGCAGGGGAGGAAAGAGTGGATTCCACCATGCTGTGAACCGCAGGCATGGAAGAGCAGTGCCGGCTCTGTAAAGCAGAAAGCAACTTGATCACCACTCCAAGCGGTGTTTTCCTTCCTTGTGCCCCTCACCTCCATGCTATCTCTACACTGGCTGGCGGCTCTCCTGGTGCGTGCACAACTTCATTGGGACCCTTTGCATCTGTGGCTGCAGCAGGGCCTGGGTCTGCAGCTGGCCTGGCCGGGAGGGCAGTGTCTGGGCTGCAGACACCACAGGCTGCCTCTCTGCTTGATGGTGAGGGGCAGCACCATAAACCTACATACTTTTTGGGGTTGTTGTCCCAGATTCTGTGACTGAAGTTCTGCTGCCGCCCTGCTCTCCGTACTTGATGTGCGTGTGATGTTCAGTTAATGAGTAAGAGCCCACACTACGTCCCAGCCCTGCAGCCTCCTGCAGCAGAGAAGGGAAGAGAAGGTGGCACCCCTCTAAATGAGTGTTAAACATCAAGAGGAAAGGGTTGGGTAAACAAGCTAACACTGATTAGGAGTCTGATGCAGGTTCAGAGCAGGGTGGCAGCCCCATTTCCTGGCAGCACGTGGCACAGGAATGCTTCTCATTTTCACTGTGCTGACATCTTCCTTTCTCTGAAATGATTCTATAGACCCCGCTGCGAGCTGCGAGCCACGGTGCTGTGTGCTGTGCACACGGAGTTCCTGCAGTAATGCAGTCACTGTCGCAGAAGGAGCCAAAGGGCACTTCTCTTGTACGAGATAAACCAATGACCAGCACAGCATCTTCCCTCTGCCTCCCGGAGCATCTGCCTCCCCTCAGCTGCAGTGACTGCGAGGAGGCCAGGGCAGAGCCTCAGCCTGCCAACACTGGAGCCAGGTTAGCACCAAGGGGCACTGTGCTTGGTGCCTGCAGTCATCTGTGAGTGCACGACCCATGCCAGAGTCACGGGCTGCTGCTGTGGGGTGCAAGGGGCTGGTGCAGGATCAGGTAGGGAAACAAGGGCCTGTAGTGACAGGACAAGGGAGAATGGCTTTAAACTGGCAGAGGGGAGATTTGATTAGACGTGAAGTTCTTCCTCGTGAGGGCGGTGAGGCTCGGGCACAGGTTACCCAGAGGAGTTGTAGCAGGAGGTTGGAACCGGATGAGCTTTAAGGTCCTTCCCACCCCAAAGCATTCTGTGATTCTATGAAGCGTGCTGCCAGACACGAGGATTTTACCACTCAATTCAGGTTTGTTTTGGTTTCGGTTTTTTGGGGTTTGTTTTCTTTTGTTGGTTGGTTTGTTTTTTGTTTTTTTTTCATCCCTCTTCAGAAAAAGAAGAGCATTTCTTATTCTGAAATTGGCAAAATATAAATTAAACCCAGGTTTATGCGTGCCTGGAAGCCTTGTACATGTGGATGAAAACCAGATTCCTCCCCTTGCCTCCCAAGCACCCCCGGCACGGCCCCAATGCAGTTTTCCTCTTCTGAGGCCGCTTTCCAAGGTGTGCAGTGTCGGGTCACCCAAACCACCGCCACAGCTCCGGTTCCAAGACACAGTTGGGGTCGCTGTAAGCCGAGCCAGGCTGATGTAAGGAACCTGCTGGTGAACACCCAGCACCAGCGCCTTATTTCCCCACGTTCCTCTCACTTATGTTTCACCCAGCTCATGTAAATTAATAGTGGCATTTTGTTTCCACCATCCCTACCTGCTGCTCTTGGCCAGTGCAACTGCAAGGGGAAAAAAAAGCAAGCAGCACTGTGTCAGCAGTGTATCTCCTGCCTGCAGTGCACATCTGAAATGGATGAAATGTGGTTTTCTCCTCTCTTGACCCAGTCAATGTCTTTAAAAGAACAGCAACTTGCAGCAAAAGCAACCTTTCTTGTACTTAACTTGTCTGGCTGGAGGCTGCAGGTCAGGCAGAACAAGGCAGGTCCCTTGCGGACATGCATGGAGCGTCTTCAGACAGCTCTGCTCAGCCTAGTAAACACAGCAGAAGTCATTCACACCTCTGAGGCCACAGATGAGACCGTCCTTTACTTATGCTTTGGGGGATGGAGCCTCTGTCCTCCAAAATTGCATTCTGCTGCCAGATGAATAACATGATCCTATTTTTAAAAGTGCAAAGTGTGCAGAGGACGCTATTTAATATCCTCATCTACTGCAAACAGAAGACTTCTGAATTGATGATGTGGAGACACAAAGCCGGTACTTTACAGAGAGACTTTGTCACCATGTGGTGAACAGAACTGGCAGCACTGTGCTGTCAGCAGCAAGGAAAGCTCACCTCAGCATCCATCTTTTCCTGCTGGAGACATGATCACATATCCAGAGCCCTCCCTCTATTTATGCAGATGCTCTTTGCTCAAGCTCCAGGCAGTGATTCACTGAGAAGTATCTGCAACAAAACACACAGCACTTCAGAACACGAGGTTATGCCCATGCTGCGAGCGTGAGGGCTCAGCAGAGCTGAAGGCAACAGGAGCACCTGGGCCAGCAATAGCCCAGCCTAGCCCCTGACAGCAGCGAGGCAGAGGTGCCCATTTGTTGGAGAGCAAGCAGCTTCACGCCAGACCTGCAAAGGGGCCACCACCAAGAGCAGAGCAGCATGTCAGCAGTGGTGCAGGCAGCACTGGTGCTTCTGGGATGGGACCACCTTACCCTGTGAGCCAGGGCTTCCCACCCCATGCACTGCATACAGCTTCCCATCACTCCGCTGCGCTGCCGATGTGAGCAGTCATGGGTCGTGCACACCATGATGAGCTCCGAGAGCAGCATCCCCAGGGGTTGTCATATTCCCACCTGGCTGCTGGAGAGGGACCGTCACACCTTGCCCCAGAGCCTGCAGTTGCCCTGAAAGGCAGCACAGTCAACAGGGATACACTCAGGCTGGGCAAAGTAAAGCAGCACATCAGAGCTATGCAAAACACTTACATTAGGTAAATTACCAGGGCAACACAATGGGGTTGCTCATTCTGCCTGCAGTTTTATCACCTGATTTCACTCTTCACTGCACAGCTGGCAGCTGCTCCTGCGCCTGCGTATAGGGCTGGAGAGGGAGAAGGGATCCCAGCATGGTTGGTGTGGCCCTACCCAGGTAATGCAGTTTGGCAAAAATACAATTCAACAGCTCTGTGTAGTTTGAATAGTCACTTCATCACAGATGAGAAATCTTCTGCAGTAGTACCTTTGCATTCATTGGATAACTATTCTATTCTGCTCTAAGTTCTATTCACCCAAAAAAATTTGGAGCTAGGGTACACAACGGAAGATGGATAAATGTGTAGCAGTACTTGAAAGCAGACAGGTCCACCCACATCCCATGCCTTGCACTGTTCAAGGCCAGGCTGGACATGGCCTTGAGCAACCTGGTCTAGTGGAGGGTGTCCCTGCCCATGGCAGGGGGCTGGAACTGGATGAGCTTTAAGATACTTTCCAACTGAAAACGTTCTATGATTCCACTGGCAAAACATCTAAATCCAAACTCTGCTACTGACTGATGTGGCTACTTAGCCCCAGAGCTTCAGTCTTCTCAGTCAGTAACATGAGGATGTCGTGGTTTAAGCCCAGCCCTAACTCAGAAAACCACATAGTGGCTCCCTCACTCCCCCCTTCCTACTCCTCCACTCCAGGAGGGATGGGGAAGAGAATCGAAAGAATGTAACTCCAAGAACAGTTCAGTAACTGAGGTATAACACAAATCACTGCTGCTACCACCAATAATAATAATGATATGGGAGATAACAAGGGAAGAGAATACACCTGCTCACCGCCCACCGACCAATACCGAGCTTGACCAAGCACTGATCTAACCCTTCGAGTAACTGCCCTCAGTTTATATAGTGGGCATGATGTGATGTGGTATGGAATATCTCTTTGGTCAGTTTGG
>JASSUY010034321.1:0-46650 GCA_032466535.1 Forpus xanthops
GGGGAATCAGTGACATGGGGAAATGGAGTGACATGGAGTTAGGGGGGAATCAGTGACATGGGGAAGAACCCTGTGAAATGGAGGGGAGGGAATCACAAAGCTTTGGTTTCCACGTGGTCTGCGCCATTGCTTGATAGAACCGTTTGGGTTGGAAGGGACCTTCAAAGGACATCTCATCCAACCCCCCTGCGACGTCTTCAACTAGGTCCGGTTGCCCAGAGCCACGTCCAGCCTGGCCTGGAATGTCTCCAGGGATGATGCATCTGCCACCTCTCTGGGCAACCTGTGCCAATGTTTTACCACCCTCATTGTGGAAAAACTTGGTCCTCGCATCCAGCCTGAATCTCTGTTTTGGTTGAAAACTGTCACACCTTGTCCTACCGCAACAGGCCCCGATAACAAGTCTCTTCCCATCCTTCATATAGGCCCCTCTTAAGAGCTGAAAAGCAGCAGTAAGGTCCCCCTGTAGTGTTCTGCAGGCTGAACAAGCCCAGCTCTCTCAGCCATTTCTCATAGAAGTACTCCAACCCTCTGTTTTTGTGGCCCTCCTCTGGGCTCTCTCCAACAGGTCCATGACTTTCCTGTACTGAGGACTCCGGAGCCAGACACTGAATTTATTGCATTTAATTGCAGTTGCTCCTCTGAGTTGAGCGCAGCCAAAGGGCTGAGGGATGCAGTTAAGGCAGGAACAAAGGAATGCCAAGGCTTGGCTCACCTGTGGGACCAAACCACTTCCAAATCTTCAGTTGACCACTCCAACACTGTTCATGTGCGTGCCTCCACCATTCAGTAGTGTCCTACAATGACATTGTACACTCAGGCCGCACGTGGGGAAAGATAGGATGAGTTGGAGCAGGAAAGGTTTGGGCTTTCTTGGGATCAGAAAACTTGGGCTGTGTTCCCTCTGTTTCACTGAAGCTCGTAGTAGCCATGCTGCACGGCATATGGATGGCCTGAGTAATCACAGATTTGTTGCCATACTTTGGCATGGGGAGATATCAAAATGATGATGGAGTATAAGAAAGCAGACATCTGTGAGCATTAGCTATCTTCTTGTTTGAAAAAAAGCTACATAGAAACATGGAAATATCACATTATTAATGTGTCATTTACATTTAAGCTGAAATCCTTCTCGAACATCTTGTGTTACAATGGCCTTCAGTTATGTGACTACATCATTTTCCAATCTTTTACGTGGTTTTCTTCTTGTTTCTCCATCCATTTTTATGCTATTTGCCATGTCAGAATTATTATTACTGGACTGTCAAGTCCAGTATTAATGTCTTAGTTACACTTTAGCTCTCATGCCCCTTAGGAAAGATGAGAAGGTTTTATTCTGCATCACAGAAGTCAGGGAAAATCCTCACTGAGTACAATAGGGGTGGAATTGCCACACATGCACTTATATCCAGGACTGTCAATAATTCAGTAAGCCAAAGCATAGGTGAATGTCTGTTAGGTTGGTAGCACAACTCTCTTGAGATTCTGTGCAAGAAAAGCAGGCATTTATATATAAAACTGTGCTGGAATGCCATGCATGTGTCTACCATAGACTTTATCAACTGCACGCAGGCTTTAAAGGCTTCATTTAAATTGTACTAGAAAAATCTTCATGTCCAGTACATTTTTATTATTGCTATGCCTGCTATTAGTGGCAGATACTGAGCAGAACAACTGTCCCTTCCCTGCGTACTACGGCATTGATGCAGAATAAATTGTAATGGGTTATTTACAAATTAATGTATTGTTGTGTACACTCAGAGCTGAAGTGGGAACTGGGTGTCTATGATTTATCATTCTGCTGTCATAAAGGACTTTTATTATTGTAAAATAGCCTTTCTTTCATTGCTTTGACGAATAGGGTAAGTCAGGGACAAGAACATTGTACTGGATAGAAGCACTATGTACTGGGTACCCTACAAGCAGAAAACAAAAAGTTGTCCTGTGCCCCGAAGAGATTACAGTCTCTTATAAACACAGTCCTATAAGTGTCATAAAATAGTTTGTTTCTGGAATCTGTAAGATTATTTTAAAAGGAAGCAGCACAGTGTTGAACTGGAGGCATTCACAGTGCTCTCCATCCTCATGGATGCGCAGCCATCTCCCAAGCTGCCGATGTGAAATTCACGATTTGGAAGAATTTGGCTGGATTCTGCCAGGATGTCTTTATCTTTCTGTGCTGTGGACATACATGGGAAGAAGCCCTTTGTGAATGCCCATAGCTCTGTACTCTTAAAGGTTAAGAGGAGAGCTGTGCCATGTCCTTACCCTTTCATGTCTTCAGCAGGTCCCAGTGCGAGCCATGTGCATACACATTCTTAGCTTCAGCACACACTTTAAATCAGATTCAGATCCCATTTTCTGGCATCTTTATCCAAGAGTGGTCCTGTTATTTTCAGTGGACATATTTGAGACAGGATTTTTTGACATGTGCAACCACAGAGTGGTCATATCTTCGATGACGGAAACCTCAGACAAACTGCACTACCTGCACCATGTGCAAAATTAAACAGTTATAATCTGGTCAAATTAAAGTTAATTTTCATGGTAATGTGCAAAGGTGCTTCAAGATGAAATCTATTTTCTTGTCAACACTGTTTGCCTCTACTTTTATCTATAGACCTGCACAAAGGAGGTTGATATGATTGACATGAATCATATCGTATTGATATGAGAGTTTTTATTTACTGGGAACCCGGATCCAGCATCCTATGGCCTAACACCACTCAGATGCTAAAAGCAGCTCGAATAGCTTAAACCTTTCTTTGGATTGAGAAGCAATTAAATGTGTTTTGTTGGAACTTCATCACAAGAAAGTAAAACTAGCTGGATATAAAAATACCCAGCCCAAAAGGGAAACGTTTCAGCAGATGGATTAAACGAGGTGGTCAAAATGCAGAATTCCTATGGGTCGTAGTCCCCCCAAGTCCATTTGAATACATCGAAGATGTGTGAGGAGGTGGTTTCCCAAGTTGTGGCCATTTGCAGTCTTTGCTGAGATTTGGGGAAACCACCCCTCCAGTTTTGTCTTGCTTGATCAGTTTGTTAGGTCATTCTCCCACCAACTTCCACCTCATTTCCACTTTTTCTGCCTGCTGCATCCTGCCCACCGCCTCAGCTGTAAACTGCACAAGTCACTATTCTTTTGTTATTGCCTACAATTCACTGGGGTCCCCATCCTTGGCAACGTCTCCTGCGTGAGGCCACCAATAATAAAGACATTTCAAAACCAAAGTATGCACTGTTCAGTGTATGTTGCATGTCCAGATTTGTGCAAAGCTTTCCCCTTCTTTATTTTTGCACATAAAGTCTAAGCTATGATTTTCAGTACTGTAAGAAATCATTTTGTCATGACTCTATCTTGCCTGGTGGTAGAAAATTACTTTTTCCTCTGTCATGTTGGTTCTGCGATCTTTCTTCATCTCCATTTGCACTGGGCTTCATCTCTCCCCGTTGTCCACTGTTGGTTTATGGTCCTTGAGATGACAGACAGATGGACAGAAAGAAACACGTGAATACACACACGCATTTTACCCTCTGGAGTGTGATGCCGAATGCCACCAGTGTACCTGTGTCCTGTTTAAAATGCCTCTTAAGTGGAAAACTCAGGAAGTGTGGCAGTGGGGATGAAACGACGCGGTTAAATCAGCCACTGACCCCGGTCTCTCAAAACATATATCTGCCCAAGGCAAATATCCTAATACTCAGCCATATTTCAATTTTAACAGCAGCCTTACCGCTGCTTTCTCGGGGCCACCACTGGGGAGAAAGAGGCCTCACTATTTTCCCTGCCCCAGTGCTCGTACTCCGCATAGGCTTGACTAGACTTTATTTTGGCTTCTGCACCACTTTCAGGGCAGACTGACCTCTTTACCAGACGCTGGCTTGTCATAACCTTTAAGCATCTGAACATTCTGTATTACCGGCGTAAGGGAGCTGTTGAAATTTATTCTCCTGCCTCCTCCAACCGTGTCAGCTCCCCAGGACGAAGGTCAGCCGTCATGGACCATTGCCTGCGTCTGCTTCTTTGAAGGTCCCTGCAGCTCCTTGCATCGTCGTGCAGAAAGAACCCATTGAAGACACCTCCTCCTCTCCAGGGGCTCCTGATGTTGCCTGATCGCCTTGTACAAGCTCTGTTTCAAGCTGTCCTAGGTAGATGCAGGTAGGTAAGTGTGCTGGATAGGAATTACGTATTTTACATGGCTTGGGTGAGTGTGATTTGTATACCTGAAGGACACATACAAATCATCGAACTTCACTCCTTTTGCCCAAAAATCTCCACTTATAAACTGCATTTTATAAGCTTATAACAAGCCCTTCAATGTTAGGCAAAGTGTGGATGGCCCATTTTTACCATGTTTGCCCCTTTTTGCTGGGCTGTGAATTGCATCACATAGCAATGATCTTCATGGCCTCCCGACTGCAGGAAAATGTTCAGTCTCCTCTTGGTAAGGGGACAGTCACACAGCACTCACTCAGATGGACACTGGGTGCGCAGATTGCCATTAACTCCTCTGCAGTGGTCAGAGTGCCTGTAGAGCCTCTCCATGGCCAGCAGTCTCTCCCAGATCTGCAGTGCTGGGCAGACAGTCACCATCTCTCCATAACAGCAGAATCCCTGCAGCTGTAAGAGGCCAGCATCTTAAGATAAATTGAAGAAAATAAAGGGAGGTTGACACGTGCAGGACTTCAGTAGAATCGTGGAATGGTTTGAGTTGGAAGGGATCTCAAAGCTCATCCAGCTCCAACCCCCTGCCATGGGCACCTTCCCCTAGATTGCTCCAAGCCCCTGTGTCCAACCTGACCTTGAACACTGCCACGGATGGGGCAGCCCCAGCTTCTCTGGGCACCCTGTGCCAGCGCCTCAGCACCTTTCACAGTAACGACCTTCTTCCTGGTATCTAACTGTCCCCTTTTTTAGTTTAAAACCATTCCCCCTTGTCCTGTCACTACGTGCCCTTGTAAAAAGTCCCTCTCCATACCAGAATACTGACCAGACAGACCCAAACAATGTACACTGCCTTGGCGCTGAGTGGTTTCCAATTCTCCTGGCCCTAATACTACTGCAAACAGTGGCTCAAGATTGGTCCCTTCTGGAGCAAAGGAAAAGCAGCAGGGAAGAAAGGGCATTGCTTATTACTTCTTTCCCGTACACATCCTTCAACCAAAGAAATATGCAGTTACATGGACGATTTAGGGGCAGCAGCAGAGCAGGAATAACTATAAAATTCATGTTTTAATAACAACAACAATAATAAGCACACAACAGCGTTTATAACCCTAGTTACAGGCCTGAGATATCATATCCATAGCAACTGCAGCAAGCGGTGAATGCCATATATTTAGAGTTCCCGTGCACCTGCCTAAAATAGCTGCCGATAAATTATGCTGATGTTTGTGCCTTTCTGACAGCGTTCTAAGAGGCTGCCGATGCGCTCTGCAGTTGCGCTGAACCTTCGCAGCACAGCACAGTGAGGGCAGCTTTGCTCCCTTACCAAACCTCAGGTTTACCTCCCCTCTTGTGTTTCTCGATGTGATAAATGAGTCCAAAAAGACACCTTGAAGGTGAGCGTTGTGGTGCAAGCACTTGGTGGGTGTAGGGGAGCATCTCCCGTTTGCTTCCAATGTCTGTTGGCTTCCCCATGCCAGCACAACAGACGTTAAAACGTGCCTACTCTTAATGTACTGGATTAATAAAGTGTGGCAAGTAACTAGGGCTCTATCCTGCTCCTGTTGCAGGCGGTGGCAACACGGTCACTCTGTATATTAATGGTGTGTGCGTAAATAGTTTACAAAGAGTTGATGAACGACTGAGAGGTGTTTGAATACATGGCTAGTCAGTTGTGGAGATTGTTGCAGAGTCCAACAGATCAATCGCCTGCTTGTAACCGTAGCTTATAAGCATCTACCAGACCATCTGTTGATGTGCTTATTACATTTTATAACACAAACTCCTGATGTCTGCAACATGCTTATAGCAGCTATTAATCTTATATTATTAACTCTTTTGAATCAACATGTATTTGAGCTTTCATATCTAATACTACCTGCAAGAATTCCACCAAACTGGGGAAGGGATCAGACTTGTACGTTATGTTAAGCTTGCCTATGGACAGAGAGGATCTGCCCCTACCATGTGATTTTCGCACTGAGCACTGTGGGTTTTCACCTGTTAAACTTCAGATGTAGGTGAATCCTATTGAACATATAAACCAGGCCCACTCAGCATGACACTGACCCACAGCAGCGAGAAGCACGTGCTGTGATCATGTCAATGCCTGTAAGAGACTTGTTGCGTTTTCCATTTGAATAGTAACATCCATCCCCAGATCTTAAAATGTGTTTATAGGCAATTAAATGTCACACTTCATTTGTGAGGAGAGTAGTTATTGCTACTGGGAAGGAATAAATACAGGTGCAGACTGACTCTAGTAGCTTCAAGCTCACCCCTTTCACCTGCAGAACTAAATGAACCACAAATGCTTCTAGGCTATTTTGGGGTTTCTCTCTTACTTGCAGTTGACTCCAGACATGGCTGGATATATGAAAATTAGGATTAATTATTGCAGTTTGGCAAAATGTATAAATGAAACTCAAAATAAAATCAACACTGGGTTAAATTATGGGCTGTAGGTATTTGTTTGTACCAAATCTTTGAGAGAGTTCTATACAGAATAAAAAGACCTAAACATTACATGTTTCCATCAGCTCAGTAACACGCTAGCATTAAAACTCCTTCAGACCTAGTGAAATCCAAACCATCTTACCTTTGCAAGAAGAAAGGAAACTCTTTATTCAGGAAGATTATGAGAAAGCATAGCCTTAACATGAATAAACTGGATCTCCAGCATGAAAAGCAAGAAAAAAGTCCAAAAACTGATGAAGAAAACCCCTTGAATCCTTCTTGGCTGAATTAGGATTTTTGACTTCCCATAAAAGCCAGGATTAGGCCAGATATAAGAGAGCAAATTATCATTAGATTTTAGGGTAAATTAAGGTACAACTGTGAATGGCTGCATATACATTTAAATGATACTGAAAATGTTTTCAAGCAGCTGGAACATATTTCCAGGTGGTTTGGGAATGTGTAAATATTAGCACATTCTGAAGGTCGGGTTTTAAAAGGCCCTTCATACTTGATAGGTCTTTACATCAATTTCCCCCTAATTTACTCTTGTGTATGGGGGTGTGTGTGCACGCTGGTGCACTGTATGACCACCACATATTTTAACAGGGATGACTCGCATCGGTTCAGTGTCAGCAGAAGGAATATTGGTTGAGAGATGGAGGACATGGAAAGAAGGTTATTAATCACAAGCAGTTTGGAAAAGAAGTTTCTAAAAGGTCTTTTCCAGGGCATGCCCAATACAAGGAATTACAATATTCCTTTGAAAGACGCCTTTCCATCAGCGCCTGGGCACTCCCTGCCATTACCCCATTCCTCTGCCCTTATTTTCCTACCTCATACGAGTGTTCAGAGTGGGCACAATGCCCATGTTCTGTGTCTTTCTCAATGTCCTGTTTAGAAGAATACTGCGTTTAAAACCACGAGTCAAAGGTATAGAAAGCTCTTGGTTTGTGTGTTGATGCAGTGAACTTGAACCAGAAATACCAGCTTCAAAGAGCTCGGATCAGAGTGCAGGATATGAATCTAATGCCGGGGTTGTTTAGAATTTTAGAAGAGTTAAACCCCTCTTTTCTTCCTTTTTAAATGTGAGGGACCCAAGATAATAATTTCTTGCTTTGCAGTCTCCATTCGCTCTTTCTGTACTTCCACTACCTACAAACAACTTGCCAAAAGCATGCGTGCTATGTGAGGAGACTGGTTCCACAGCTGAGAAATTACTTCAAAGAATGGACTTTGAATCTGTTGTTCAAACCCCGGTTACCAGCCCCAACAGAGACAAACTGTCTCCTTTACATAATGCTTTTGTTAACTCCTCTGTGTTCAACGCCACGTGGATACATTCAAGCTACTGCTTTTTCTGGATGGACTCCTCCAGCCCTGTCTGTACTTTTATTCTGCCCCTGGAGACGGCAGAATTCAGTCCAAATTGGGAAGATGTAGTGTAGCAGCTCTTGAGAACAGCCACCAAATAGCTTGTATACATGTCGTATACATGTAGTATACCTTCCTTAGCCACTTAGGACCATCCCTGCGTGTTAACAAATACCTGGGATAATTAAAATGTTTATCCAAAGAATTGGGACAAATCAATCAAAGCATTTCCCCTCGTATCTCTCCCAGACACTCACTCCCCATTCTCTTCTCTCAGAGCATTTCTGAAACTGGTATTCATGCAAATGAACTGGGGGAACACTGAGATTTTGTCCTTCAGCATCGTGTGAGCTTCTGGATTTGTTTTGTACGAGAGAGTTGTCATTTGCCTGGAAGTTCCCATAGTGAATTTATTGGTCTTCTGACGTTCCTGGCGCCAGGTCTGCATTCCCATAAAACAAGCCAGAAGAAACTTTGGAAACAGAACCTTTATAGTATCCACATATTGGGCCATATTCAACTCCAAAGTCAGCAGGTGCAACTCCCATTGATTTCAGTGGGAATTCTGTCTGCTTACGCTGGAGCTGAACTTGGTCCATAGTATCTGGGCATCTTTCCCAAAAACTCTCTTTGCTGAATGCAGGGAATGAACCAAAGCTTAATACACTTCTCTGCTGTCCCTAGGAAAGGGATCAGTCTGTCTTTTCAAGAGATTGCAGGAGAAATAAAATACCTGCTAGCCTTGCAAAGCTGCTTTTGGCATTGTACCCCGGTGTGAATACCTGAAACGTTCTCATGAACTCACGCTTGCCCTTGGTTAAAGATTGCCTGTTCAAGATGACCTTTTCTCTTGTTGAGGCTTAAAAGGCAGAATTCATTTATCCTCCTTCTGTTTTCACAGCACAGTATTTTTTATTATGCAAAGATTTTTAAACATCACTGAGAAAACCTGATGCGGATCCTTTCAGAAAGGATGTCTCCTGGAAAGGAACGTGATTTGGTCTGAAGAAACGCTCTTTCTGCTAAGTCATCTTAAAGAGAAAAATCCCCTGCTACATTAGATAACATTTTACTTAAATCCCTGAAGCTCTCAGGTACGTTTTGGAGACCCTCACTCCTTAGCATGCGTCGTTGCAACTGAACATATGCTGGAGTGCACTCTTAAATAAGACACTTTGGATGAGGTCTTACATAACTGTATCTTCATACCAGAGGATTTGCATCTTGTAGTATTTGCTACAGTAAGTGTAGAAAAATTAAAATAGCATTATAATCTCCAGGCAAAATTATGTGTGGGTTCAGGCTCGAGATTCCAATTCGGCAGCAAAATCGGGTGGGAGCGGGTTTTCTTCCAGGGGATGTCCATCTTCACTGGGGCAGGATCTTATCAGAGAAGGCCATTCTGACAAGAGTTTGGCATGGATCGGTGCATGTAAATTCAGGATCAACTGCTGAGCGAGATACGAGGATGCCTGGCTACTTTCTCCACCTTCTGAATCTGGACAGAAATAACTGAGACGAGGCCACGATGTTACCTTCTCCAGTCGAGTTGTCAAAATGTTCCCCCAGTCCTTTAGTCGCACCATATTCACTGTCAAACATGCCTTGGAAAAATCCTCTTGTAGGCTTCTAGTTGGCATAAATCTGCCCGTGTATGTTTATGGAATGTTATTTTCACTTTCCAACACACAGAACTGCAGGAATTTTCCTGAGGAGGCAGCGGGAGCAGTTCCATCAGAGAGATGTCCTGTCAGAAAGCAAGGGTGCTGAGGAGACTTGAGCTATTTTCTCCTTTTCTTTCCTTCTAGGTGGTGACTTTTCCTTTGCTCCATTCCACGTACTCATAGTAGCAGCTACCAGTCACAAATCAAACAAAGCATACCATAAATGTGGGATCTTCTAAACCGCTGTTAATCCAAGTTACTGGTTTTTGTAGGTAGACAGTTCAGAACAGATTTATGGTGTAAGGTGTGAGATCTAATGTCTCAAGGATCAAGAGCAAGTGTATAGAAGATGCACCCGTTTGGTGTGTTGAAGGGAAAGCAAGGCAGAGGTCTGATTACCTTGAGCAGGAGAGAGGATTTCTAAAGAGTGCCTTCCTACAAGGAGCCAGATGGCAGGAGTGTGTCACACAGCAGTGCCAGTTGGTGCATCACACACCTTAAATATACCATTTAGCTGATAAAATACATTAAAGAGCTACCAACTCCTCAGGCAGTGCCAGAAGAACCATGAACACAATGCCCAGGAAAGAAAATCATGAGGAGCAGGCAATGCTAGAAGATGTGGTCCATAAAGGACCCTTTCTCTCTTCAAACTTTTTCTGCTGGTGGTCTAAACCACCATTCTCCATCAGATCTTTCTTACTAGAAAATATATGTGCAGAGGCTGACATGGGGGGAAAATCATCGTACAAATCACTCTTGGAGGCGTCTTCTGATTTTACCAGGTCTGAAGAAGCTCATAAGAGGCTTTTGAGAATATTACATTTCCAGAGGGTGTCCTTGCTCCTGAAGAACAAGAGCAGAGCTGTATAGTCACTTTTTTCCTGGATCCCATGCATTAATCCTAGCATTCAAACACTGAAGCCTCCTGGCTTCCCCACATGGCTGTGTTCCCACAGAGCACAGCACGAGCCACTCTGGCTGCAGCGATGATACAGTAGTTTTATCACATATACTGTAATATTGTCCCTTGTAAAGCATAACACTCTTGAGTAGGCATAGTAAACCGAAGACAATCAAGATCTTAAAGGGTAATATGTTTTTATGTGTTTAGTGGCTTATGGTGCTATATAACTTCAGAGCCCAAATGCAGCAGTGGCCTCTCCAAATCACACTATTAATATTGCATAATGAGCAGTGCTGCTCCTCTTGAATTCTGGCACACCAGAGGGTGATTTCCAGCACTTCTAATCCCTAGTAAAAATCCTCTCTGCTGCGTATAGGCTTAGTTTATACTGGGCAACACTGCTCGGGACTGCAGTGGTGTCACTGTGATTGAAGGGGAGTTTCTGCACTGGCACTGCTGTAACCAAAGATAGGAATTTGGCTTTTTGCTGCCTGGAGATCATCTAAATTGCAGTAGAAGAGACACTTTCAACTGCAGAACAAGTTTTCTTCACTCATAGGACCCTTGCAGGGTTTTTTCCTCTAAGAACCATCTCTCCTCCCCACTTCAATCACAAGTCAGGACATGAAACAGCCCCAGTGTTGCACAGTGTGACCTGACATCTCCACAGTGTGAGTGAGGCTTTCGGTGTTGTACCCAACCCCTAGATCGAATCAGCAGTTTTGAGAACTTGTTTCCCTTCTGCCTCAAGAAGGGCACTCCTCAAAGTCAGCTTGTCCATGTTCATGCAGGGGATAATCAAGATTGGAGCTGTACTGCAGTGTAGCCCTGTCTCCGCTCATTGCAGACGTGGATGATGCTCCTCTCAGCTCTGGTATTCAACAGCTCTGCAGCCCCTGTGTCTTTGTGAGGGTCCAGAGAGCAGAGCAAGTCTCCATCTTCCCGTCTGCTCACTGAAAATAGCTGGAAATTAAGGTTAAAACTGCCTTGCCTTTGGGCTTTACTTTCCTCTGCCTCTCTGTAGGAGTCACTGGAGCATCCTGCCTAGAGCAGCCTGCTGGCACTACACAAGCCTTAGCAGCTGATCACAGGTTTGTGTTCCCGAATCTTTCCTGAGATTCCATGTGAAGATGCCTTACAAGGACTCACCCCAAAACAACCCCAAGAAAGCCCCCAAACCAAACAACCCCCCAAACCCTGCTGGAGAAGGTTTCCAAGATCACCACCGTAGGGCAGGACCAAGCTCAGCTTGCATTACCCACGCAGCTTCATAGGGTACTGCTGTACTTCTGAAAAGTGGGTTTTGAATGACTATTTTTTCCTCTTTTTTGGAAGGATGACTAAGCAAGAAGCAGCATTTTGACTGCAATGCATCCCTTATTTGCCATCAGTAAGAGGTATAGGAGCAGCAGTGGAAAGCAACAGTAGCAGTGTTGGTACAATTCATTGCCACTTCAGAAAATTTGTGTCCTGGTAATAAACTGCCACATATGCGAGGCTAACACAAATCCAGTCTGTGATACACCAAATGTCATCGCATTTTCAGATTGAGAGCACCTCGCTCAGAAAGGCTCTTGCGTTTTGGGTTCCCAATGCCTTAAAACAACTCTCCTGCAGCAAACACACCCCAGCATCTGGGCAAGGGGCATAGGACAGAGTGGAATAATAGGGGAAAGGTTTCTTTTTCCCCCCATTAGTGGTATTTTGCTCCTTCCCACAGTAATTGGAATTCAGATAATGTTAATGTTCCCATTCTTATGCTAAAATTAATAGTAGACTGCTGGTATTTCAGCTAGACATTAATTGTATAATATCCATACGACAAATGCTCTTAGTTTTAGAAATCTTCCAGATAAACTTATATAAATTTGTCACCACAAACCCATGAAAAAAAATTCCATGCATATTGAGTAGGGCTTTTCTATAGTAATGCCAGAATCCTGAACAGCCCAACAGTAGCTGCCTGCTGCTGAATAAAAAGAGGAATATCCAGCTGTATCACTCCATTCTTTCAGTCTTTTTACTTTTAATTGTAAACCTGCCACTTCTCACCAGATGTAACACTGAAGAAATTACCAGGACTTAATTCCACAGAGCATGTTGTATAACAGGTTAATATTTTACAGCCATTAATTATCTCCGTATTATTTGAATTCAAGTGATGACAAAAGGAGAAGAAAACACCGAAGTCTTCTGCAGAGATTTGGTGAGAGGCTGGCAGACACCAAAACCAGGGACCTGTGGTGGGAGCTTTCGAGGCCTTTTCAGCCATGGGAAACTCCATAACCCCAGTTCATCCCAATAAAGCCTTCCTGGTAGCACCATAACAGCAGTTTTTCAGGGTCTAGCTCCCACCCTGAGCCTCATGTGGGAAGGGAATCAAAATGACTGCAGGGGTGTCAGTGGAAAGATGCAGCTTTGCATTACATACCAGCATCCACCAGTTGCATCCTAGTTCATCCTTGTCATCCCATGTTGTCTCCGGCCCCCCACTGCCATTCACATTCACTGTGAACTGAGAATTATCGCTTTAGATGGCCTAGAGAAAAACAACAGCTGCTTCTTTACTACATACACACAGGTATACTCTTATCTTACCCTGCTCATCCTTCCAACTGCGTTCTCTCCACATCACCCACACCTGCATGTTATCTACATAACACCCACTCTGTGTTTCAAATAAGAGGAGATTCCCAGCTGGCATAGGCTATCTGAGATCCATTGAAGTCACCTGTCTGCTGATCTTCCTGGATACTCTATTGTAAAAACTTAAAAGCATGTTTTATTGCTATGCTCTTTGCATTAGGGCAGATGTTAGGATCATTATTCTGTTGTTCCTTGAAAATTCTACCAGCTATTCTTTTATCCCGGCCCTCCACTCTCTCCAAAGCTTTTCCATGGCACCCGAACAAACCTTTGAAGGGTCAGCTTTCAAGGCGAGCACACAGTTTTAATCCAGCCCTCTTGTATAAAAGGATGCACCAGGCCTAACTGAAGTGCAGACTGGCTCTGCAGAAAAAGAAAATGGAAAGGTGAAACTACTTATTTTAGTAACTGAAATGTTGGATATTGAAGCAAGGAAGTACTCAGCAGTGTGCAAAATCCCAGAAACTCACAGACCTCTTTACTCATGGCAGTTAGAAAATGACTTTCACAAATGCTCTGTGGTGCTTTGTGTGAGCTGAGTTTCCCTTCATTGTATTCCTCTGTGCAATTCAGATTTGTAAATCATTCCAGGAAACTTTTTATTAACTCACAAGAGCCCTCCAAGACAATATCCTGTAATTTCCACTGTCTGAGTCAGACCTACTCATATCAGCAGAGAAATATCCATGACCTTTCTGTGTCGTTTTGTTTGTGGCCACCGCAGAAATCCCAAGGAGCTCCTGGGTAAAGTTCTGCTTCACCATTGGGAAGGGGAAGGTTTTGCCCATTCTTGCAGCCCAGCTGAATTCACACTAAATAATTTCATTATGCCTCTCTAAATTCCCCTTACAGCTTGAAAGGCACCGAGTACTTTTCTTTCATTGATTACAGCTGAGTAGTCTAATGCAGCTGCATTTCAATGGGAGTGAAGTGATTCCTGTATATTATAGCTATTTTGCCAACAGCATATGCTGTGAGGTGGATGAAAAGGACAATATTGCAGACAGACACAGCAGAACCTCATCTATCATACTCTGAACCTCCTATAGCACGGTTTTTATGTCTCTCCATCACTAGCTGACTCCTTGCAGTGACAGGAAGACCCACAGTGTCCTCCAAGCACCTCAGACACCGGATCTTCTGCTTCAACGGATCCCATTTCCTCTCCAAAATCAAGAGATGCCACCACAGTTTGGCTGCAGGGGAAACATTAATGAGGGCGGCTGTGTTTTCCCATCCTCTCTTTTGCAGCATTACAACTGAGCAACCATGGTACCCCATGGGGGAGCCACTATTGATGTCGGAAGCAACCTGTGGCACTGGGATGTGGGTAATTCTGTCCCGCTGGAAACATAGGCTGTCAGATGTATTTTTGCCCTGAATATGGCCTGGGCAATGAGGTACAGGTTTCAGGGCAGCCCTTTGCACAGTGGGATCATGATCTATTTCCAGCTAAAACAAAGAACATTCAGTAACGCATCCGAAACCTTCTCCTGACAAACACTCTGCTTCCCAAGAAAGGCAGGAACTCATCCTCCTTTGTTTTCATCCGCTCTCACAGTGTACTGCTGCCGAGCTGACTGACATTTGAATACGCCCCAGGAGGATTCTACCTAGGACATTTCTACTAAATATTGCCGTTGGAGTAGGAGGGTGCAAACGCAAGGGAGGCATTTGGAACAGGCTTGTAAACAGTTGCCTTGGTACTACCTCATTAGAGTGTTACATTGTCTGGTGGGATCCACTCCCAGGAATGTGCATAGCCTGGATTAACTTTTCCAGAGCCAGGGTGGTAGACTGTAAGCAGGCAAGATGAGGGAATCGTTTGTAAAAGGAGCTGCGGCGCTTTGGAATCTCTTTTCCTGGGGGCTTTTTTTACTGGAGAGGGAAAGAGGTGGTTTTGTCTGATACAGCAGCAGCTGTGCCTGTAAAACCAAGGGATCCAGGCTCTTTAATGAAAGACATTGTCCTGTGTCCTCTGCCTGTGGGGTTGCTCCTGCGGGAAGCAGCGTGGTCCAAGGAACCATCTCCAGAGGAGAGTTTACTGCTGGGTTTGCTTTTGACCTGTTTGGCAGCCAAGACCTCCTTCAGCCCTCACTCATACCTTCTAAATTGTGTTTTCCTGGTCCTGAGGCTCTACAGCTGTACTGATCTGTGCAGGAGCCAAGCACACCGAGGTGCTCAGGGTAACACAAGCACATTGTAACATGTCTAAGGAGGTTTCAGCACCCTATCATCTGGGTACCGTTTGGAGCATCCTTCTCTCAACACTGCCATGAATTCTTCCACAGACCTTATCTACGGTCCAAATAAGCTTTGCATCTTTTAAAACATTTTTATATTCACCTAATCTATCATACTTACCAGTGTCACCACCCATTATTCCTCCAGATATGCACTATAGATAGATAGATAGATATAGCATATGGCTATGGAAGAGCCGTCAGGTGAGTATGTTCTGAGCTGCTTCCTTCTTCAGAAGTAGTCAATGGCTTAGTATAAAGCAAACGTCACGTGCCCACCTTCTATGCTACCAGGAAATAATGGTAGAGCTTCATCTCTGCATAGGAAAAAAGGATCCTGATCTCCTCAGTCAGAATTCCCAGGAGCTTTCGGGAAGTCTTTGCTAACCAAAGGACTGCTGAGAATGCAAATGTTGGTACTTGAGGCTGGAGAGGAGATTTGTGCATGCAGGAGATGTCCCGGAAAAGGAAAGGAAGTGTTCTCATCCCTCAAAAGAGAATCAGCAACACAAGATGATCTTCCCTGTGCAGAGGATCAGACCCGACTTAGGGTGTACGAGAGATCTCATTAACACAGTCTAGCCATTTATTGCACACACTAATTACTTACTTAATGGTATTGCTATTTGATTATTTAATGGCTGTAGCATCCCTTTTGATCATTCTTTCATACACGCTTAAGTGGAGCAATTTCCAATTAATTAAATGGCTTTGGATTTCATATTACTATTTAAATCAGGAGAGGTTAAAGCCATTTGAATAAGTACTGGGATTCCTGAGATTACTTTTTTTCTGTTTGCTGAGTTATAGAGGAAAAGTATTTCCAGGTTCGGAGTTCTGAATGCACAGAGGTAAAAGTGCTGGGAGCCACAAAACCGAGAGCAGTGTTTCTATGGGGCTTCTGATAACCATCCTTGTGAAGACATACAGATAATGCATCTTCAGCAACTTGCCCTACTATGATTCCCCCCCCATAACGGCAGCAGAATTATACTTAATATATTTAAAGTGATTTAAAAATGTTAAAACTACCTTAATAAACCCCTAAAATACAAACTTGACACCACAGATCTGACCGTGGGCTCATCGGGCGCCGTGTCCATTGGAAAGGTAATCAATTCCACAGTAAATCCTCCTGTTATTAATGAGCAGCTGATTGGATTTGGTTTGTGTGAATAGAGTCCACCTGCAGCTTTCGTGTCTTAAACCATCCCGTTTCAAAAGGGTTTTTCCTCCTGCTCTCCCTCCGTCCTTGTGACCAAAAAGTACCCCTGTGAAGAACAAAGGGAAACTCCCGGAGTGACCGCAGGGAGGAAACACAGAAACCAAACACTGTCCCCACAGCGATATGGGATGAACCAAGTAGACAACCGGGGAAGAAGGAGATGAGCCCGTTCTTCCCATCTCTTCCCATTTTAGCCATCTGAGGTGTTACTTTCAACCACAGCCAAAAATCTGACAGAAAGGTGGTTTTAAGGAGCTTAAAAATCTATGTCAGGACCTTGGAGGAGCCGCTCCTGGTTCAGCCCAGTGAGAGCCAGGTCAGGATGTGTCCCTTGGAGCCCGAGATGGCAAAATTCGGGTTGTTTGCTCTCTCCATCTAAAACACGGCGTTCTTTATATTGGTGTTAAGTGAGTCACTAGCCAGGAACTGCATATCATGCGGGCCATATGCAGGGAGCTGCAAGGATCTGACTCAGAGATGTAAATCTGTGTCGTGGTGAGGCACCGAGGGGTTCAGTGACACTTTATTCTTTCCGCCTTTCCTGCTGCTGTGGGGGAGGCAAAAGAAACCTTTTGTTATTTTGGGGATGTTTCCTTTGGGAGAAATCGATTTCTCCCCTATGGCTGTGACCAAAGGTGCGTGGAAACGGCACCAGAGCTCGGATGCTCCCGGGGTCAATCGCCTACAGAAGAAATCCCTGGAGGTCCCCGGCGATGATACGTGAATCCGATCGCTCGCATTCCTCTCGCCAGGACCACCCACATCCGATGGGAGCCGCGGAGGCATGGAAATCATTTTGCTTGCGTGTGTATGTGTGTGTCTGAGCGTGTAACCTCAGCGCTACGAGAGCCCGGCTCAGGCTGGGGCACTAAATGCTGAGGCCACCAACCCGTCCTCGCTCAGCAGGGTGCCAAGGGGCACCCGGCGCTGCCCTGCTCCCATGGGATACCAGGGGGTTGGTGTTGGGTGTTTTTCCCAGCTCCTTGCCCTAGGGAATGCCCAGCACCCATGGGTGCCCCTCCAGGTCCCATCCTGCCCGTGTGAGGCTCCACTCCGGTTTTTAGGGCGCAGCATATTTTGCTCATGACATATAGAGCGTCTGGGGGCTCACGGCAAGAGGTGGGGTGGACTTTGCTTGGGGAAACCTGGATCCTCATTGAAAAACCCTCATTCATCCAGAGCAAAGGGAGGGAAAGGAAGAAAACCCAACCCAGCTGCAGCGCCTGCAGGCAGGCTCCGCTCTGCCGTAAACAGGCACTGCTTGTTTTGCCTCCATTCACTGCACAGTACCCCCGGATCATGGAGCAGATTTACCCAGGTACACTGGCTACCTGTGCTGATGCCAGCACGCTTTGCCCTGGTTCTTTGTGTTGCTTTGATATGAGGAACGATCGTCTGATCCAATCTTCCCTGGGACGGGGAGCAGGAAATGAAAGGTGTTACTGGGGCTCGCTCAGGGAGAGCGGCTTCATGTGGTGTCAAAGTCTTGAGACAAGAGCACAGGTGGGCATCCTGTTGGCAAAGTCTTCCTCAGCCTGAGCAAAGCATTGCTCTGTGCCTTTCCCATCTGAAATTGCCTTTGTCATCAGAGAGAGGAGCTGCCGCAGGCTTCAGCTGGGCAGAAGAAACCTCAACTGGAGAATCAGTCAGCTTTTGAATTCAGGAATTAAAATCAGAGCAAATCAAAAAGAAAACAGAGTTTCCAATGCCTTTTGTCTCGTTTCTAAGGGCTCACAGCGCTGCTTGAGGCCCACTTCTGTTTCTCAAGTTTGGGTCCTTGGTCTTGCAACTATTACAGACCCTGTGCAAGAGGTGCTTGAGGCTGGACCATCACGTCATGCCCATGAGCTGCAGATGGACTTTGCATAACTGCAGGTTTAATTCTGTTGTCCCAGCACGCTCTGGCTGTCTGCAGTGGCTCCTCCAAGCAGTGCGTGCTCAGCAGCTTTCCAGAGGCTGGAGCAAAGAAAGATCTTAGTCTCAGTGGTGCTGCTCCTGATGGAGCACAGGGGTTGCCCTCTGGGGCTGTGCATAAGCTCATTCAGGGCCTGCTGTAAGCTTGGAGAATGTCAGGACCATCCTAACTGTTCATCTGCTTCTCCCTAATCCTCAGAAACTGAGCAGATCCTAACAGAGGGAATGCAGGCTGCGCATCTGTGTTCCCTGTTGGGAAAGCCCATCAGTGGGGAACACACTCAAGTGGCCACATCTTTCCATAAACCATGACAAGGAGGTGTTTAGAGCAAAGCTGGAAATCAGGTGGTGGCTGCTGTGTCCAGAGGGATGCACAAAGAGCAGGTCCAGCATGAGCAGGGCAGAGGAGCTTGTGATGCCCATGTGCCTCTTTCCTCCCATCTCCTGCTGCTGGTCCTCCTGGGGAAACTTGGATTTCATTTTGCCACTTGTGAGAAGGGCAACCAGAGGCTGGGGGTGCATCCTGGCAGGCTGCACTGCACAGGTTGGGTAAGGCAGGAACCGTCTGCAATGGCACAAAGAAAGAGGATGAGGGAACAAGCAGGAGCTACAGGTCTGGGCACAGTCATGCCTTGGGTAGGAATTTTGCAAGTCCCTGTCTGCATAGTGTTGTTGTTGATTTTGCCACCTTTGATCCATGTAAACAGGACTTGTGTGCACATTGAAAACAAACAAGCCAGGCTGGAAAATATCATGAGTCAATGAGGCTCTTTCGGTGCCTCCACCTCTCCTAACCCCGAGTCAGCAAATGCCTCAGTGCTTGGCAATTCAAGGGAAGAGCCCAGCCTCCACCCTGGGCTCCAGCCACCCTCTCCTGCTTAATTAAAAGACCATCAATGAAATGCTTAAACACTGGGCAATCAGCGTTGTCTTATACATACTTGCACTGACACTACTGGGGAGCAGGTTCCCTCTGCATCATACACACACTGCAGAGGATCCTCCCAAGTTAAATCTGTGGATCAGCAATACACCACTCTTCTCTTGCTGCACAGTAGCAGCTCCCTCCCTGCACTCCTTCTCACCTCTTTCATGTCGATACCATCAGCCAGGACTTACTCACTTTGTTACTGCGCTGCTCTTTGCTTTCATCTGGAGCCATCTCTCGGGATGATGCAAAGTTTGGTTGTTTCTTCAATGTTTTCTGCATTAGGCTGATGGGAAAAAAAGACCAAGTGGAACCATAAATCCCATTCTCTTTCTTTGTGTGTTTTTACTCTGGCTGGATCACTTCCGACATTACTTTTGTGACGAAGCACTCACAATTTTTGACATCAAGATGAATAATGGAAACCTTCAGCGCATGTTGAAACTGCTCAGGCTGTCCTCTGGTGTGGATGGAAGCTAGCTGGGATGGAAAGAGATTTTCCTAAGCACTAGTTCTATGCCCTCTAACATGCTCTCTCGACTCTGCCCCTCAATGCATCGCTCTGCAGCCTGGGATGCTCATGAAATTAAATGTATATTATTAACACAGCACAGACCGGTTGTACTCCATGTGGGTGCTTTAAATTTGATCCTTGCAATCTTTGTTCCCTTCTCAAAACGTGCTCACCCTCTCTCTGGTTAGGCCAGACGGGCCTGGGATCTCTGAGCATCATTTAATTGCTCTTAAACCTCTTCTTTTACTTTATTTATTTATTTAGCTCTGAGGACACTAAGAATCAAACATACACTTCTCTTCATGAACCCTTTTCTGGTTTCCCCTTAGGTGAGACCTGTGATGCTCTTCCCCACTCACTGGAGTTGATGCTGCTGTTGACCTGCACAGGGCTACACATAGGTGATGGCCCAGGACACTCAGGGTGGGAGCTCCCAACACATCCCTGACACAGAACAGTTGCTTCCTTGTGAGTGCCGGTACATGTGGGACACATCTTTGCTCAGCATCATCCTTTGCAGTGGGGATCTCCTACCCCAGCTTTTCAAAACCCAAAGCTGAACACCCCTGGGAGCAGTTTGTCCCTTTCAGAGTGGTCTTTGTGACGCTTTCCAACCTCTTAATTCACACCCAATCTCTTCCTCTTCTTGTATGCATGGCTATTTTTCCCTTATAGACCAGGAATCATCAACATCCCCAGCTGTGGCTTATCAGCCCTGTTCCTTAGCAGGCTTCTTTTAACGCCCTGATGCCTCAGTGATGGCCATATGGGAGTGCTGCAATGAAAGTTCAAGATTCCAGGAGGAAAAAGATGTTGGAGACTCCCCCAAGCAACCATGGGTGGGGGTCACCTCAACAAACTCTTCCTCTCTCGGTGATGCCCCATGGGCATATGAAATCATTTCACTTATAGGGACACGCTGGCATCTACATGGCTTAATGGCAATCTTATTATTACTTTGAAGAAATCAGGAGTGTTGGATATTTGGGAATCTACAAAGAGAACTCAGCCCCTGCCTAGGTTTAAAATGATATACTTTGTGAAATAAATGAACACAGAGCACTGAACAGTTTCTTGTTTCTGTGTGCTTTTGAATAGGCAATAACCCCCCCAAGACAGTCGATACCATTTCATTGCAGAATACAAATTAATCTAATTGAGGAGAGGAAATACCACTCTGAAGTGAAGCGTTGGACTCCTATAAATTAACACAATTATCAAATACCAGAACTACAAATAAGGATGTCCCACGAATTACTCTGGGTTCATCATCTGGGGCTCTTAGAAGCACTTTTGATTATTCCTCAGTTTTATTCTCTTGTTTGCAAAAAGGAAAACCCCAAACTTTCTTCTTTCTGTATTTAAAACATTGCCCACAAACGAACTGAAACCCTCTTTTACTGCACTGCTGCGAAGAAGTACCGTTATGTCTATTCCAGAAGCATCATATGTGAAAGTATAGAAACTCTGATGGAACGAGAACTGTGGAAGTGGTCTTCTTATTGCAGTATTTGATTTGTTCTTTGGAACAGTTTCACCATATTTGTAGAAATATTTGTCTGTCCACTTCATAAAGAGCCATTCACCGTAACTGCTTCCTCAGCAGCTGTTTTAACCTTTTCTGGGCTAGATTAAATTCTTTGAAGCACAGCTTTAATGTGGAACTTACCCAGACCAGCACCAATGGCTGTAGTCAAACCACTTCACAAATGATGCACCGGTCAATGGACCATAGAACTGTACAGATTATTCTCTTCGGTTAGTTTTCAGACTAACAGAGTATTTTGATGTTAACTTTGTTTCTTCGAGAAAAAGAATGAGTTTTCCAATTTAGGGTTTTTAAGGGAGTAGCCAGTAAGTGGAATTAAACATATTGCATTTTCCAATAGCTTTCTGCAGGGGCTTTGTGAAAAATGGTCCCGTACCCCGACATTTGACAAAGTGTTTTTTCCATTGAGTGTAACAGGAATTTATGTGAAAATGGCCATCAGGCTTTGCTGTGCAATAGATCTGATTTCCACCTCAGTACTCCAGGAGTAAATCAGGTGGAACTGCTGCACCCAGTGGAGTTGTGTTTGTGTAAAACCACCAAGAGCAGAGCTAGAGGGTGAGTGCTTAAGAAACGCAGCTATTTTCCCTCAGGAATCCAACCTGTAAACCTGATCTTCTCTGATGGTCTTTAGCTCTTTTCATTTACAAGATGCCCCAGTTTGTTGCTTTCAAAGATATTTAATGCCAGTCAATGTGGTGGCAGTGAATGGTTTCTGAAGAGAACAGATCTGTCCCTCTGTATCCATCCCATGGGTAAGCAGTAACCGGGACCATGATAAAAGAAATCTGAGTAATTCCGAACATGTGCTACAAGGAGCAGCCAAAACACCACTTGTGACAGAGCAATGGTGGCTCCTGTGGTGGCAGGGGTCTGCCCTACCCCCAGAGAAGTCCATCCCACGGTACAGCGTAAGCCTGTTCCACGTCAAAACACAAAGGCAGACGTGGCAGAGTAAGTCTGTGTAGCTTTATTAGCATCCTTTACTTTTAATTGCATCGATTGAGTTGTAAGTGAGGGGGCTGAAAAGCTTCCCGTCGGATACGCGCATGCGGCCCTTCCATGGCATTCACAGCCATCATTTGGATTATTAGAATAATGTCTGGAAAACCCAGCTCTGAAACGTGATGCCCGTGTCCCAGGAGCCGTACAGACCCAGAGCCAAAAGGATAATCCTTGAATTCCCCAACCTAAATAAATCACAGCGGTTTTCAGGAGCTCTTTGCAGCATTGGTAAGGTTTGCTTAAACTGTTATTTTGCTTTTAAATTGGTAATGGAAGAACAATTGCCTCAGATGAGATGAAACCAAAATTATGCCTTCGGTAGAATCAGGCACAATTTTCCTATCATAGTTTTATCATATTTTATATGTTTTATCTATGTTTATCAATGTATTATTTTCTTTATTGCACAATATATTATTCAGGCTTGCGTTATAATGGGAAATACGAACTCTGTCATCCTGCATTTTTAATACTGAAAAAAAACACAAATAAAAGTGTAAAACTAATGGGCTTTAATTAACTTCTTTGTCTTTGCAAGTCAATTAGTAACTTTTCAATCCGCACTTTTCCCATCGACTCCTGAGTTTCCTGATTGCAGCCATGACCAGCGTCAGAATCAATAAGATTCGATGAGAAAGGACACTTCCCAGGGCTTTCTGAGCCAATATTATCTGCCTCAGAGGCTGGGATCGTTCAAATAAAGATCAGTTTGATATCAGAACTTTTGGTTCTATATACAAACAGCTGAGTCTTTTCCAGCTGGCCCATCGCAGCTCAATAATCATATAGAGTTATATCAGTGATGCTCATTCATATTTCACAGGCTATAATAAACACAGCAAAAATTAGATGAGGTTCCATGTGAGGTTAAATGTTTCCATGAGATAATAATTTCTGTTTATAACAAGAAAGGAAAAAAAAAAAAGAACCATTGGTCTATTTTTAAAACCTAATTTAGAGCCGGTATCCAAAATACCAGTTCACAACAGAGCATGAATGAGACAGGGTTATGGTCTCCTCTTCATAGTGCTAAATGTAAATGAGGGTGTCAGGAACTCTGCTATGCGAAGGCTGAGTGAGAGGGAGCTGCAAGCCTTTGTCTTGCCCACATTGCAGCCATGTTTTGTTGTATCATCCCCAACAACTCGCACAATAACAGATTTTCCTGCCCTGTCCAGGGCAGAGCCCTTACATCCTTGTGCCACATCCTGGTTTGTCCATAAACTTGAAATCAATCCCGGGAAGAGGCACCGCATCCCTTTCTGCTCCCTCACTTACTGGGTTTGTGGTCCAGTCCCTGATACCTCCTGCAGCACCATGGGGACAGTGGGATGTCACCAGCTGGGACATCAACACTGCACATGAGCATGGAAAGACAAACAGGGGAAAATGACAACACAAGGTCACACTGGGAGGGATACAGCTTCCATTGTCAGGGAGCTCATCCAGGGCTATGGGCCTGTGGAATGGGCAACATCTACTGAGGAGTGAAGGCTCAGACCCAGGAGTGTCCATGGTGACAGTGGATTTGGCTGTTTGGCAGTGGGAACCTTCAAACAAGCACTTAGGAACACCCCCTTGTTGATGGCACCAGAACATGTGGCTATTCGGAGGTGTAGGTAAGCAGGAACGGGATAGGGAGGGCAATGCTGCTGCCTAGGTGAAGGAAAGCAGGACCAAAGAGGTACCCATTGTAACTTACCCGTGTGCCCAAGGCTCAGCTGAAGTCCGAGCTGTGATGTGCTGGGTGCTGAGGAAGTGCACCAGCAAAACACGATCCATGGCACAAAGAGCTTCCCAGCGCGATGAAAGGGTGAGAGGTAAATGCATTCATCTTGTTTCGCAGTTAGGAAACAGCAGCAGCAGCAGAGCATCTGCGAGTGATTTTCCCCAGGGTCCTACTAAAAGTCCAAGATAAAGGTTGAGCACAGCTCTGAGGCTGCGTTCAGTGCCATATTCACCTGGTTCCCCTCCCTCTGTTGAGCTTGCGGCTGCGCTTCCTGCCCTCTCCTTGACTTCAGTAGATACATAGGGCATGCAGAGAGCAAAACTTCCATGAATCCAAGCACTGATGTGGTAAAGAGCACTCCAAATGCTTTGCTCTGGTTTTGCATAGTTTCTCTTTCTTTGAATCATATGGTTATTTGGCGTTTAGGTATTTCTGCCTATGGATCTGCATGTTCTGGTTTGATGATGTGCTGCTGGTGAGCCGTAGGCTGCAGTGTCTTTTCAATCAGAAAACAGACAAACTACTTGCTTTTGTTTCTTTTCAGGCACAAAACATTACACTAGCTAAGAGGTGCCTTTTAGAAACATAGCTCTGCTTGTGGAAGAGGGCTATTAACATGTTACCCCGTCCTCCAGCAGCTATAATTCATTGTGCTATTAAGACGGTGTCACAGGCTGATAGCGAAATAAATAGCTATGCGAAAATGTTCAGTAAATTATCCTGCAACCTGAGGTTGTTAAAAGTGTGTCCTTTAGCCTGTCTGCCTCAGAAAGATTAGGCGAGGCAGCAGAGGATGATCCTCCTCTTCCTGGGGTGAACGGAAAGGTGCCAAGGCGATCCAGCAGGTCCCACCAGGGTGAAGGAGATCGGCTGCTGCCAACCCACCCATGGGATGGAGCCTGGGCCGTGACACAGATTCCTTTGCTACTCTGCAGACAGCTCAGGCATGAGGCTGGAATTCATGGTCTACATTAGTGCAGACAGAAACCTCCTTTCCATTGCGGTAAAGAAGAAATGAAGGCATCCAGATAACTCCAGCAATGTGACCCTGCAGGAAACTCCATAGGGGGAAGGTGGGGAGGAGGCACCATCCCTCAGGCCCATTGCTCTCGGGTCCTTGTGTTTGTGCCGATTTCCTTTTGGAAAACCACAGGGCTGGTTATCGAGTGTTCACAGGACAATCCCCGGTTCTGGAAGTTCTGCTGCTGCAGCGCCAGAGGAGCTCAGAACATGAAGCAGAGCTTCAGCATCTGACAGACACCGAGTGCTTTTTGGGAGCGTGCAGTCTGGAAGCCCTCTCCTTTAGGGACAAACGATGGAGCTCCTTTCCACTGAGGAGGATCAGAAGCAGCATGCTGGTGCTTGGCTAAGGGCGCTGTGCATGAGCTGAGGAGTAACTTGGGATTGTTCAGCCCATAGCACTGCCAAGCTAACACACAATTCATACCCCTGCAGTGTGGTTTCGTTGCTCCTTCCCGTGAGATGGAGCTGAAAGAGTCCATCGTATGTCAAAATCTGAGGAAGATGAGGAATCGTGGGACCTGAGGCTTCCTTCCAGACCAACAAAGCCTCTTTGGCAGAGGGGAGGTTTCCAGGCGGGACGTAACTGCCCATACAAACAGGCAGTGAGCAGAGGGAGGGATTTTGGACGTGGAAGCAGTGTTTAAATCTCATTAGATGGAGCTTTGTTTTAAAGCAGACAGCTAACTGGGGAAGCTCCACTCAGCCCAGTGTGCGACTGGAGGTGCCCTGTATGTTTTGCACTGTAGCCTCATGCTTATTGTTCTTGCTAAGGGCCAGCTCAGCCCCCAGGTCCCTCCCTCCGTACCCTTCCTCCATGCACAAGCCCTTTCCCACAGTCTCACCTCCCCAGCACCCATCAGAGAGTGCTGGGGGCCAGGTCCTGGGCTCCGGGTGGGTTCCTGTCACAACAGAGCTCTCCTGTGGGCAGATGCTCCTCTCCCGGATGAGAAGGCCGAAAGAGGGGGTGGGAAAGGGAAATATCCTCAGCAGCTCCCCCCGTGCAACAACCTGTGAAGAGGATGGCACTGATTATCTTAGCGGTGGAGCGCGTTTGGCACACGGGGACAACACAAAAGCATGAATGAAGATCAACTCCTTTCCCCAGCCCCAGAAAACGTCGAAGAGAGTTACCAGAGTATTTGAACATATTCTTTAATAGTTTGGAACAACTAAATTTAGCCACGCTGCACACAGGCCTCTCTTTGTTACAGCTCGAGTTACTATGGCAACATGCTACAATTATTTATCGCCATGACGATCCAGTGTAGAGGTTTTAAATGCATTATCTATTTTGGTTTGCATTGTCATTCCTGCCAGGGGAGGGAAGGCACCGATTTGGTGCGCTCTGAAATGGTCAACATTGCATCCAGAGGCTGGGGGGTTTAAAAGGAGCAGCAGTAAAAGCCAAGGAACAACCACTCTGGAGGATATGATTTTTCCCCTTTTTTAATCTAAAATAGGTTCCTGTTTCTAACTGACAAGTGAATAGACGCTTGTTCTCTGCCGGTCTTCCTCCTGACTGCTCTTGGATAATCTAGGGTACCAGAAACAAATGTGAATGAATGAAGTTCTGTGGCACCCATGAACCATTGTTATCTGTGCCACAGAGGAAGGGAGATGCGAACAAGCTATATTAGGCAGCTTCTCTAGGGTCACATCAGCAGGCAGAGATAAGGGTGTGATTAAGACCTGCTTACTTGCCCACATCCCCCAGTGTGGTGGCAACATCATGATGACAGTGCCGCTGTCACAAGTGCTCTGTGTCTTTATTATATATACTAGGTCAGGGGAAGTTGGCAAAGCCTGCTCATCCCTTGTTTGCACAAGGAAGAGAAGGATATCTGCTATGTGTTGCAGCTTCAGTTTAGCTGTAACAGTACAGGCGTTCCACCTGCTCACTATGGGATGTTTCTTGGGTGCAGAGTGGTTTTCCACTAACCTTGCTCAGCTCACATCAGTGCTGGGTGCTCCAAGCCACAGATGTCTCACCTTGGCTGAGGTACGGTGGTGGCAACCCTGCCTTGTTCAGGAATCACACCTCACACTTCCTTGTCCTCCTCTGTGGGAAGATGCTTGAGTGGAATGGACATGCTTGAGGAGAGGATGGTGGATGTTGCTCTGACACATCCAAATAACGCTCTGCTGGCCCTGTCCAAAGTGATGGTTAAGTAATCCTAAGGAGGACTTGGAAACAGCTCCCTTTGTGGCTCTCTGACTAATGAAAAGCCCTTTATATAATCCTGCAATCAACTGCATGGGGTTGCTGGGACGGGTAATTGGGCTACGAACATTTACAGGAGATGATGTAATTTACCGTTCAGCCACCATCCGCTCCCAAAACCGTGACCCTTTCTCCAAGGCCTACATCCCCAGAGGGACAAGTAATGACCAAGACTTGGCCCTTCACATCCTACATCATGAACAAGATCTTTACAGATGTAGCTGGTTCAGGTGACACGTGTGTGTGTGTGTCACGACCTCCAGAGTTCATTGCAAGGGCCCATGAACAGACAGAGCAGGAGCACCTGGGTCATCATGGTTTGAGACCCTGAGGATGTGGAGGCTGCACTGAAGTGAATGGGATGTCCCTGGTTTTGCAGGTTTGATGCAGGATGGGGATAGGGTGAGTGCACCCCTGACACTGGTGCCCAGGGGATGAGGCCACTTTCCCAACACAGTGTGAGATGGCAGCTGCAGCACAAGCCTGTCCACATGGGAACTCTGCCAGTCCCTTTGTGCCCCAGTAACCCGGCTCCTGCTTGGGAAGCTGCAGGTACAGGTGAGGTTTCATGAGCTTTGCAGGACGAGAGGAAAGCTGTGAGGCATTAGGCCCAACGTCTCTCTCCATATACAAAGAAAGGATGGGACTCCAACAGGAAACTGTAAATACAGGCACGTTCAGTGGTTTTTCATGGGTGATGTACACAGCAGAGTGCTTTCTCTGCTCAGACCATTTACTGATGCGGAACCCCAAATCCTGCTTAAAAATCAGAGCTGCCCGATTGGAAAGGTGCTTTCTAAGAATTAACCCTGGTCACAGCCCTGAGGCAGTCTTTGCACCGGAGACTGTTACACTGGAGCACAGATTTAGGTCTAGGACAGGTCTGTGGGGTTACAGTGAGCACACTGATGCCTCTCCAGTGATGAATTATTCCAAGGAACAACCTGGGCGATGGCAGCCCCAGTGTCATGGCAGGGTGAGAGAGGGTGACTTTTAAATGTTAATTAGCAAGGGAAGAGCTGGCTTGGAGCTGAACACAGAGATCTCTGGTGATGGCAGGAGGCAAAGGAGAGCAATAGAGCATTTCATTTGTAATGCATGTTTTTATTTCACCTTGGAGATCCCGCTCACTGATGGATTGGGCAGGCAGATAATGAAACTGCATTGCTGTAGGGATCCTGGCTGCAAGGTGCATAAGCACAAAGGGGAGCTCCTAGGAAACCTCCTGGCAGGGGGCAAGAAGCCTGACACTTGTCAGGGATTACGGGAAGAGGTAACAGGAAAGAGTTGTACCTGCGAGCAGGTGAGAAACAGCGGAGGCTGCTGATGCAGTGCCTAGCTGGGCAAGGGAGGGTGAAATGGCAGAGGGAGGATGGAGCAATGCTATACAATAAGGCAAAAAGGAGGAGCTGGGTGATGGGGCCAGACCGAGCTCGTGTGCTTCTTTCTGCTGCTTCCTTTCTCGTGTTGACATCTAAGCGAATCCCACTTGTGCACCACTGCCATCGAGCTGGGAGCAGTTTCCAGTCCTCCAGCTTCGATTCCCATCTCCCAAAGCATTCTCATTAAGGAGACAGAGGTGCCACAGCTCTATTACGTGCAGTATTGGAAACACAGCCAAAATGAGGTCATGGCTCTCCTCTGCCCTGCCCCGGTGCTGTACTTGGCACTGGGAAGAACTGGGTGCTGAACGCTGCCACATTGGAGCAGCCACGGCCCTGGGGCTGCACAGGGTCTGCTGGGGTGGTGATGTGCCAAATGCCACACCAGTGGCTGTTTGCTTAGAGCAGACCTCCACCCACTGCTCTGCTCGGGTGTCCTCCACTGGGGTCACACGGATGCTGTCACAAGGGCTGGACCTCTGCCCCAGGCTGCCCCATTGTCCCATGAAGAGTAATGGGGGGCTTATGGCATCCTCCACACCTCAGCCATACCTCAGTTGCAACAGAACCCACCTACGGCCCTCCTAACGTGGTGTGAATCACAAATGACTTCACTGATGTTAGGAGGGCCATGTACAGTGTCAGACAAGAGTGAAGCCAAACGCTCATGCCTCAATCCTGCCCTCTAATTCAACTGCAGTCACTGGAAAATGAGAGCTGGGCAGAGGAACTGGCTGATAACGTGTGCTAGGCTGGTGCAACTGATGGCTGCACCTCACCTCAGGGACTGCTGGCTTCAGTGGCTGCGTTTTGCTCAGCGGCACAGGTTTTAAAGTGCTTTTTGACCCAGGATGAGCAGTGCCACATGCACGTGGCATTCCCCCATCCTGTCTGCCTGTCAATCCCCAGAGCACGCTCTGCAGCTTGCTTATTTTCTGTGGCCGAGGGGAACCGCAGTTAGAGCACTCCTGCACGTTCAACATTATCTCCAAGTCTCTCTTGACTTCCCTTTTCATCCTTCTTCAGGGCTATGTTTAGACTTCAATTTCCAATCTCCAGGACTGAGATTGTTATTAAAATGCAGCGCTGGTAATGCTCCACGCATCCCAGCCATAACAAACCACTGCAGGCAAGCACAGCAGCGGGAGGGGGGCTCTGAGTGACCACGCAGCGTTTAGGCTTTAAAACCAGAAGGTTTGCTTTGTTTTGATAGATCTAAAGGCTGTTCCCATCTACTATATACAAATGTAGCAAGGGGGAAAGCAGGGGGGGGAAAGAAGGGATAAGAACGTAATCTGCAGAACCAATTGTAAGGGCTATAATTAATCAGGTAATTGCAGTATTTGTGTGGAGTGTCTGTAAACATCACCTCTATTTCTAAGCACAGCACTTTGGACCACATATCTTACCCTGAGACAAACAGAAAACACATCCACTTGACTGGCATGCAATGAACATTAGGTCAGCCAAAACGCAAACTGACTGAATCCATTTGTCACTGTGCACCAGCTGATGTGGGTGCAATAACTTAATGAAACCCTTCCAATAAATACCCGCCAGGGGAGCAGCACAGAGGTTTGTGATTACAGGGGGTAACCACAGGGGGTTGTGGGCACAGGAGGAGGGCCCCGAGAGCAAATGGATGCGAGGGATGCAGAGCTCAGGGAGGATGCAGGGGACCCCAGCGATGCTTTGCAGCCTGGGACCTCAACTGCCCGTGTAGGACCTCAGCTGGGACACCAGGGCTGGACTCATCCCTCCGGAGGGAGCGTGACGCAGGCTCCTGCTCCGTGTGTGGCCCTGGGCCTCCTGTCAGCACTGACAGCAGTTTGGAGCTGTTCAGGAAGCCCTGGGAGGAACACAGAGCAGAATGAACAGGTTTGAACCGTGCTTCGGGTGCTTTGGTCCCTCAGTCGGGTGATTTGGGGGTTCTGAAAACAAACGCACTCCCCATTTCTGCCTTTTTCATATCCCTCCTTTTCCTTGGGTGGAAAAGGACAGAATAATAATTGGAACAGTTCATTTGAGGAGCCACAATATGTTGATCCCAATGGCAGAATGAGACCCTTCTTGAGGGGGGAGCATGTCCAACCTCTGGCACGGGAGGGATGCGGCCCATCACTCCAGAACATGCTGGATTGTGTGTTCCCTCCACAAAAAAGCACAGCTGAGAAAGGAGGTGCTCAAACAAGACCCTGGGCATCGCAGTGGGGCTTGGGGTCACCCTCTCCAGCAGTCCTACAGCAGGGCTCCTGCTGGGAAAACCTCCCAGAGCACAGTGGTCTGCTGTGGGGATGAGCAACTGGTGGGGAATGCAGGTCCTGATGGTGCTATTTCCCTGGAGCACCCCATAGGCAGCGGGGTTCCCGGGTGTTCCACGACCTGCTGGGTCCCAGCCCAAGGATGCTGCAAGAACCAGAGCCCCAGGCTGGGAACCGGTCTGCCTCTGAGCTGCCACATCTTCCAATGCAAACCTGCAGTGCCAAGGACTGTCCAAGAGCAGCCATGAGGCACGAGCTGCCTCCTCTCAGGGGAGGCTGTTTTCTGCATTCACAACAGGGAATGCACTTTGCTCAGAGTCCCAAAACTCAGTTTCTATTTAATGACTCAAAGAAAGGAAGGAGTGGTTTAAAGCATGAGAAACGGCGGAGGAACAATGTGAGTTATTCTAGTTGGTGGTGAGTGGAAAGTTCCCCGTAAGAGCTAACCACACATCTCTAGCTCAGCACAAGAGGTCAGAGCTGCTGCCCCATGGTGAGAGGGGAATCCCTCTGACCCGAGTATTTCCTGTGCTGTGTTCCCAGGGGAGCACACCAGCTCACTTAGTGATGTTGACGTAAGAGATGCCCTTGAAGTGGGATTATAGGACACACACTGAATTTACTGGGGGGTCTCTTAATTTCCCCACATGACATGTCATAGGACTGTCTGCTAAGTTTACATCAGCTATTCACAGCAACATCAGGTGCACTGCATCAGATTCAGCGTTAGTCACCCCGGCGTGAAGCAGCAGAGGACCAACTGTTAAGGGCTAATAAAGTAACAGCCACAATGATGATGGAGCAGTAAATGAGAGTCGTGCTTTGGGTGTCTGATATCAGCCCAAACCCAGACACAGTGCAGACAGACGAGGGGTGGAAAGCTCAGCAGGGTCAGGAGCTATCAGGCGTTGCAGTCAGCCACACTGATGACCCAGCAAGTGTCCTACCAGGAAGGCCCTCAGCAGAGGCCACAAAAGGCGCTTGCTCCCATTGAGGAGGCTCCAAGTCATCCCTGCTCCTCTGGGATGCAAAGGATGCTTGAGCAGACTGCTGCTGGAAGGGCTGTGTGAGCTCTTTCTGCAGCTCCAGGACTTGTTGTAAAGCAGCCAAGAGGCAGGATAGCAGATGACTGGGGCAGAAGGGGGAAACAGGCTGAAGGCTGGGGTGTAAACAAGCTCATTCCAGGTATGGGGCTCTAGTAGGATGGGCTGGAGCAGGGACAAGGGGCAAACACACACTCACGGACAGCTGCAAGACTGCACTAAATGCACCTTCTGCCACAAACCAGAGCACCCAGTATTAACTCTCAAACTCGTTATGGTAGGAGATGTCCTCTCATACTACATGGGGCAAGATAAACATCAGCACACGATAAAATACATGTTAAGTGCATTGCCCAGTTTATCCGTAGATAAAAGAGAAGGAACCGAGGGGCTTGCTCGACATGAATGCACTTACCCCACACAACACAGGTGCTGCCGCATTTGGCTGTGGGCATCCTTGACAGCTCCGGCCTCCACATTTACCCCATTTGGCACACGGGATCTGTTGGAGCTGGAGCTGTGTTCCCAAGGTGGCCCTAGGGGTGAGCCAAGGGCTCTCCCTTCCTCCAGGTGACCGGATGCTGCCCAGAGAGGTCCTGTCTCTGCCTCCAGCCGGCTCTGCTGCACTGCCATGAGCATTGCCATAACCTGAAGAGCAGGAGGAGGAAGGAAACTCTGCTCCTCATCTGCCTGCTGCGCTGTGGGGGCAGGGAGGGGAGGATGTTGTGGAAAGGCTCTCCATAAAGCGCCTCAGAGGCTCCTCTGTGCTGGATCCTGCCTGTGCCAGTCCAGGCAGAGCCTCCCATGACATCAGCTCGCAACCAGCTCCACAACAACATGCTGGAGGAGACCCTGAGTATGCCACGGTGGAAGTCTGCTGCTGGTTATGGGGAGGATGTGCTACAAACCAAACAGCCTGGCCCTGGTGGAGCCCAGTGAGACGCTGCTCTGTCCCCAGAGCCTCTGGGGCTTTGCCACCCAAATCCCTGCCAAGGATGCTCCCGTGTATAGGGAGGTGAGCTTTGCCTCGAGGAGTAGTGAAACTTACTTAGGTCTGTGGTGGCCTAACAGGCTCAAAGCACCCTGCAAAAGCCCTTTTGATAATTGGGACTTTTAGATCAGTTCAACTGCTTCCTCACACCCCAGTGAAAGCCTTTTACCTGCGTCTGATTTACCCGCGTCTGATTTACCCAGCAACAATTCAGAGCTTGCCCCAGCCACGGGAACCACAGTAGGACCAAGCCTGTGCTGCTGGTGTGTGTCTGGGGGAGCCCCAGAGAGCCTCAGGAGCACCACTGGGGGCTCACCCAGGCAGAAGCAATCCCAGGGAAGCTGTTTCAATGCTCTTCCTTCTCCAGGTGCTCCCAGGCTTGCACTGAAGCCCATCATCAAGCTGGCTATGGGGTGGGATCAAATTAACCTGGCTGTGAGCACCTGCTTGCGAAGCGCTCTGCCCCTGCTTTGGAGCTATTCCTCACTGCAGCCAGCAGAACCCAGCTTCCCACCATGTGTAATCCCTGTGCTGCAGGAGGCTCCTCTGGGAGCTGCCATCCCGCACAGCTCTGGCTGCCTGCTGGGGAATGAGCCTTGCCTGGCTGTGGGCAAGGGCCTACAAGCCCACAGGAGCCTGAGACAGGTGAGTTTGGTGCTGCTCTCATGTGAAGGCATTGCAAGGTGTGGGAGGGCGCTGGAGGCTGTAATTACAGCCTGTGGGTCCTCAATCCCGCAGTGTGCAGGAGTTCTGGGGTAGTTCATGCAGCATAAGCTCAGCAGCACCTTGGTGACGACATCAGGACACATAGGCTGTAGCAAGGGGAGAGCTTTCACTCATTAACCCTCACATAGTCGGAAGGCTCTTTGCCTTCTGCAAATGATGGGGAAAAGGATGGAGAAGAAAGAGGAAAAGGTGGAGGAAAGCACCCAGAGATGCCTTCAGTGACTGCAGAGCTCAGGGGATGCCTTGGCTGCTGCTGCTTGGGTTTGCTTCTGCCTTTGAGCAAGAGCAGTAAATAAGGGGAGAGGCTCATGTATTCACACTGAGTCTTCTCCACCTGAATTAATCCCTGCTCTGTACACAGTGAGACAGTTCCTATCACTGCATTAAATCCCCTCTACTGCTCATCTCCTTTTAAACCCTTAAAAGTTAAAAGGGGCTCATATTGGGCTCCCAAATTCAGGGACACCATCTGGAAATGGGATCGTACCTTCTGCAGCTTGGTTTGCCTCGCACAGGGGATAGCAGCAGAGCTCCACTGTATGTATGTAAAGTGCTTGGAGAGGTTCATGGTTTTCAAGCAAGGGATCTCAGTTATGCACGTTGTTCCAGCACATTTACTTAACAAATATACCTGTGTCCTCTATTGCAGGGGCAACACTCTGCCCTCTTTGTCACCTGCAGCTTCAGCAATGCTTTCATTCACCCTCCTCCCCTGGTGCTTTACCTTATTCATGCAGCCTTTCCCCCTGCCTGCCATGCATGCCTTCACACCCCAGGTTTGTACATGCAAATCGTGGATGAGGTGTGTGGAGAGCAGTTACTGCAGTCCAGGCACCCTGGGCAGGTTTCACACCCCCTTGGCCCCAGCAAACCCCATGGTGATGCTATCACCACCAGTGTTTGTGCCTTCCAGAATGCATTTAGCCTTGAAATGTAAAAGCCATTTCCATCTATTGCTTCGTGCAGCATAAGGGAAGAAGGTTCTTGGTCACTCCTTAAGGAAAGCAGCTATTGCCGAGCTCCTCTGCAGGAGCTTTGGAGGTCTCTTGGTTTGGCTCTGGCATAAAGAAGCTATGGGAGCTTTGCAGAAGTGAATTCCCACAGACTTGTGACAGCAGCACTGAGTTATACCTCCAGCTACCTGAGTTTTCCTTGCTGAACCTGAAATATGCAGGGGCTCATGGTGTCTTGAGTTTGAAAGTCCATCATTCACCATCTTATCATGACTCACGGAGCCAATGGGCTGTTTCCTCCCGAATAATATATATACCTTGAAACAGAGGTTAAAATAGGGCCAGAGAGCGCTGGGAGCACTGGGGCAGGCAATGACATGTTCATGTTGCTCCTTTCCCTCTGTATCAGTGGCAGTTCTTCCTGCTCCAGGCCTTAGAGGGGATATGCAACAGTTTTGGCCTGTCCTGGGTGAAGGATGCATGAGGTAACAGCAGAGCAGGAGCCATGGTGAGGTGTTCCCTGACCTGGTAAGGAAACCAAATTGATGTGCTGCAGCTAAATGATGTCCTTGCACAAAGCTTTGCCTCAAGCATTTTGCTTTCCCTGTCCTAAACAGATGAGGGCAGCCAGCAGATGCAAAGTCTAATTGAGGACAGAATCTTCCTCATTCCCAAAACTGCTTGTAATTTGGGTTTCTACATTCCTAAGTGCCATTGGAAAATGTATATGAATCAGATACCGAAGTGACAGGTGATAACTCACACATACTGGAGCATCAGCTCACACAGCTGTGGGGTTTCTGAAGCTTGGAGACACTCGGTGTCTTCACACCTCTGCTCTGCTGCCAAAAGCCATTGCAAACTTCAGAAATGGCTGTGTGGAGAGATGTGCTGGTGGAGAAACCTTCTGTGCATGACCACGGAGGGGAGGAACAGCCTGCAACAGGCAGGGGGAAATATTAGGTGAGTGATGGTGAATTCTGCCTTTGTGTGTGCACGTCCTCCCGTGCAGCTCTTTTGTACACCCAGTAGTTGCAAACACATATACCTGAGCTTGAACTTCCCCACGAGATGTGAGCACTTCAGATTGGTTAGACATCAGAAATAGCAGGAAAGCTGGGAGATGTTGGGAGGTTTTTTAGTGTAACATGATTGTATCAGCACTTGAGCAAGGTCATGTCACAATAAAGAGATGCTACCCCCCATCATGGTTGCTTTTGGCTTTCACTTCATTTGTGAGAGGAAACAGCAGGTCCGAGCCTCCTGCCTGCGTGTAACTCCATCGACAGGAGCTGTGAGACTTGCACAAGTGAGAGCAGAGTTCAACCTCTGGCTTTGAAGTATCCGTGGCCCAACAGATTTATCACTGGGGGCACACGAAGGCCTTGAGGGAAAGGCAGTGGATCTGCTTTGCAGCCCTTTCTTCCCACAAGTTTGCTTGCAGTTGTCCTTTTGTTATTAATTTAGCTGCAGTGACCTCACATATGGGGCCCTTTGAGGGCTTTTTGCATTGTCAGAATCTCGGGGCTGTTAATGAAAAGATGACTTATTAATAAAAGTGGCTTTTTAAGTGGGTTTAGGCTGTGCTGGACCTGGTACCAGATCTGACCTGGGGAGTCATAGTTAGTCACTGCATAAGGACTGTCAAGTGGGAGGCAAAGGGTTACGAGCAGACACTGGAGAAAGGGAAGATAGGTATCATTAAATAGAAATGTGACCACCCATGATTACAAGTGTTGCAGTCCTCCTTTTAACAAGCACACACCGTACTTTCATTAACCCGGGCCTGTCTGGCCGAGCGGGCAGTGATTCTGTAAAAGCTGTCCCTAATGACAAAGACAGACCACCTACCCTGAACTTTCCTCTATGACTTGATTCTTCAGCAGTGCTCAAGTGTAAATAAACTTGTTTACTCCCATCAGGATGGTAATGATAATGAAGCCTTATTTGTTTCACCACAATGACAAAGTAATTTGTGCTTAGCCCAAGCGGAGAAAAGGGGGGTGAGAGTGCAGTTATGCTTTATGGTTTCTCCATAGGCAAAGTTGCTGCAGTCAGTGTTTTTCCTTTGCTCTTCATTGTGTGCAACGGGTCAACGAGGGAGAACTTTGCATCCTGAAGCTCCACCGTGCAGCGCAGGCTGGAAAGGGAACAGCACGGAAAACAGAGTCATTATAAGGCAGGCGTGGAGTCAGACAAGCCTATCTGGGAGGGAGAGAGTGACTAAGTGAGAGGGAAGGGGAGTTATCTGGTCAGGCTTGTGAGTCACTATAGAAAACGTACAGAGCAGCACAACCTGATGTTTGGTTAGGTTTTTTCCATTCAGACCGATATCTCTGAAGCACTTATGAATCACAGCTATGGCAGCGAGAGGACGTACAGAAGGAGAACCTGAGACAGGACAGGCAGAGGTGCAGCTCAGTGGAGAGGAGAGGGCCGGGAGCAGCACGGGCAGAGGCTGGAAGGGGATGGGAAGAGGAGGATGAAGTGAGGATGTGCTCATGGGTGGCTCAAGCTGACCTGAGACTGCTGCAGCAGAAAGGGCCCCTCCTGGCTGCACTCACCCTGCTTATGTCCTACTGCCTCTCCCTTACCGGGGTTTGGGCAGCCTTGCAGGTGAGGACCTGACCGAGATGGAAATCCACCCCTTCATTTTTTGGTGTGGTTGGTTTTCAGCTGATCCCACCGAACTGGAGACAGCACATATGGGAACAGATTTGTTTTAAATGTTAAAACAAGCAGTTTAAAACAGGCTTCTGTAATCGTTGCTGGAAGAGCAGAGATGGGGCAATGTGGGCTCATCATACCCACCACAGAGCAGATTTAGCTTGTGTTTATTGTTTGTAGCTTCCTGAAAAAGCCCCGTGATTAATTAAGAAGAAAAACATACTTAAAGATAAACACCACCACCTCCCCTTGTCCGTCCCCCCCCCGGAATTGAAGGAGGGAAGGAAAAATCCAACCCAGGCAAAATACAAAATACCCACTGTCAGGCTCCTTGGGAAACCTCAACAGCAGCTGCAGACTTCCAGTGCTGCAGAGGCCAATGCATCGAGAAGCTGGAGAGGATTCTGCAGGGGATCCACCCTATGGGGTGCAGGTATAGCACAGATGGATGGGGAAACTAGGGCCCAATCCATAGGTGCAGATGTACCCAGAGTTGTGCAGTGATTCCCAACGTCAAACGGGCTCAGCAGGAGATGAGGTGGGGCTGGAGAGCTGCAGATATGTGAAAGGTGCTGAGACACTCGGTAGGGAATAGAAATGCAAAATCCCTGGGGCGCTGGCATGCTACATTCCTGAATTACAGACAAGTATGTGGTATTACCCTGCCACAGCATCGGGGTGTGATCTGCTCCAAGCTATCCCGGAGAGCTCCGTATTCACTCCACTGAAGTCAGGAGCAGAAACTGGCGTTGGAATTGCAACTGGCTTAAGTGGATATACACCCCTGAAGTGGCTGGATATTTTAATAGCAGTAAATAGCATCCTCTAACAGAGCCTTTGGGGTGTGACTCTCACCTCCAAGGCTGCAGTGGATCCCCAGTTCCCCCTGCTCTGCAAAGAGCTGTGAGACCTTGCAGGTCTATCCTGCTGTCTAGATGCAATCCAGAGCATAGGAACCGTGTGGTGCCATTTCTTCTCAGGAATTCCCTCCATTTTGCCTGTGTAAGCCAGGCTATTGAGCTTTCTCGAGTGTATTCCCTACCTGGCTGCAGCCACACAAGTTCTGCTCAGAGTTCCCACTGGTGTCAAGGTGACACTGCAGGAGGGATGTGCTGCAGAAGAGCTCTCCAGGAGGCCATCATTACAAGAAGACCTTGCTCCCATATTCTGTCTTGCACCAGGCACAGCGAACACTCGCAGCTGTGACTCCAGAGCAAAACAGAAACAGTTAATCTGAGTTAATAACACTTTGCTCCTCTGTAGCACCTTCTTCAAGGGCCTCAAAGTGCTTTTCAAACATTAATGCATTAAAGCTTTGCAGCTCTCCTGATGGAAGTGAAAAGGCGAAACACAGCGCAGCGATGCTACACAAGCTCCAAAACTCTCAAAATTGTTTCCATGGGGACTGAAGCAAAAGCCCTCTCTGCTAACAGCAGCAGGGATCAGCCCACCCCTCCGAAATGCCAAGGGAGCGGGAGCACAGCGCTTGTCTGGTGGGAGATGGAAACCGGGGGAGCCTGGCTGGGAAAAAGACCTTTGTTGAGGAATGTGTTTGTATAAGTCTCTCTCTCTGGTCAAACCCCAAATCACTGAATCCTCCTGAGTAAGCGCCTGATGACTCCTCTGAGAAGTGATGGTTTGCATGAAGCTTCCTAATCTGTAAGAAGGAAGGGTGAGGCTGAGAAGCTGTGCATGGAGCTCTGCTTTAAAGCTTCCCTCGTGCTGCACAGGGCTCAGCTCTGCTCCAGCACCGAGGCACCAGCATCCCTAATGACCTTGTTTTGTCAACTCACCCGAGGAGCACAACGCAACACCCTTCCACCGCCTCTGCTCTCGCTCGGCAAGAGCAGCAGTCACCTGCGAGGCCTCTGGCATCACCTCACACGTTTCTTCAGGGCCTTTTGCCCCACGCCTGTCTCGTTTTGAAACTGTTTAGCGAGGAAAACCTGACAGGAGTCCTAACAGAGGGAACGCAGGAACCAAACTCCCTGCACAAGCTGCCCCTGCTGCATGACTAAGGATGCTGATGCCCTCAGGCTGTAGGAGCAACTGCCTCTACACCCAGAAATCACTTCATCTTCATGCCTCTGCCCTTTCCAGCAGTGTGTCCAGAGCCAACAGCTCTGCGTGCCCTCACGTCCACTGTGAGCAGGGCTATTCCTGGGTTTCCAGTTCTGCACTCTTTGACCACAAGGCTGCAGCCTTCCCCTGCAAGGCTGAGGCTCTTTCCCTCAGGTATGCTGAGAGCTCTGGTGTTATAAAAGAACCCAGAGCAGAAACGGGGTGATTACAGTTTTGGTTCTTAATATACCTGTGCTCCAGCGTTGCCTCAGAGGCACTGACAAAGGTGAGGTAAGGGCCTGGTGGCTTTTCTCTCTGTTGCAGACTTAACGTGGGAGAAAATGGTTTTAGGGTAAGAACTGCAATTTGAACTGGGACTCTGAAGCCTGAAAAGACAAAACAGTGGCAGCTATCAAGACCTCTGAACTGCAGGAGTTTATCATTCTGATGTGGATAAATGCAGATTTGTTACACCCAGTGAATTGGGTTAATAATTCAAATGATAGATCCTGCCTGCTTCATAAGCTTTCCAGTACCAAGCCAGAGCTAAATGTGATGAGCATGGGTAAATAAATGAAGAGGCCAGCTAGATTGTTAGACATGAGTGTAACACACATAAGAAGCACTGAGATCAATAACAATAGCACAGTACAATTTGATGGTGTGGGTCTATTATGACTTATCAAGTTGTTTGTATTTGGAATTGATTGCCACAACAGCTGTCTTGCAGATGTCCCTCTTGTTAACTCCCAAGGTCTTGAAGGGGACAAATGGCTCAGGTTATCCTTTATAAAAATGACTCCTTTCAAGGCTTTTTAAGCTTGTGATTAAATATTATCCTAAATGAGGATCCAAGGTTAACGGGCAGCGCTGCTGGAATAACAAATTAAACTCGTCTCCCTTAGCTGACTGTCAAAATAGGTAAGGGCATGGGAGGACAAATGTTAAGGTTTGTCCTGCAAGACTAATTGCTTGAACTTTATACAAGTCTGAGATAAAACCGGGGTAGATGTGAGATGGTCTCTCCCACCACTGCTTTATAGAAAGCTGACAATAATCACATGGCTTGGCAAATGTGTTTCTTTGTGCATGATAAAACATGTCTTTTGCCTGTGAAAAGAGCCGATGTATCCCCAGCCAGAATGATCCAAAGGGCTGAATGGGGTGCGCAGAGTTAGAGGAAGATGTTGCATCAACATGTGGGCTTAAAACATCCAGTTTGAAGGCTTAACCCAAGCTACCAGGGCTAAGAGGAGATGAGACACCAGCCAGGCCCCTGCAAGCTGCCCTCATGGGGCTCTCCTTGCCCTGGGCCACTGATCCAGGTGAGGTAGGAACCACAACCGTGGGAATGCAGCACCCTCTCCCAAAAGCATGATGGTTTTTAACCTGAAATAACAATTACAGCTGCTGCTGCGAAGCCATAGCAGGGGCCAGGGGAAAGCAAGATGATGAGGCTAATGTCAGAGGTGATGTATCTGTGTGAGCAGATCTACCACTTCTCCCCACGTTCGCCTGCACAGACACCCGGCTGACAGACGAGAAAAGCAGTGCTGTTGCTGAGGCTTCTCTGAATATTTTGGGCCTGATTAAATTCCAAGTGCAAAAGCTCTCAGCAGCTTCCTCGCAAACAACCTGCTGTTAAAAAATGTGATCAACAGCCTCTCAGGTGTGTTTTCCAGAATCTAAAATAGCCCAGCTGTGGTGCTGCCCTTCCTGAAGCCCTAAGCACAGGGGGGAGACAAGGGGGAGTTCAGAGGCCAAAAAGGTAGAGGAGGTTAAAAAGGGGTGAAAGGCTGTAAAAAAGGCTGAAAATAGAGGTGCCAGACTGGAAAGAGGATTGCAGGCTCAGAAAGGGAGGGAGGCCAAAAAGGATGGGAGGTTTAAAAAGGGGTGGGAGGTTGAAAAGGGATGGGAGGCTGGGAGAGGGGCGGCAAGCTGAAAAAGGAGGTGGGAGTTTAGGAAGCTCTGGGAGGCAGAAAACAGGCTGGAGGGTTATGGTGGGTGTGAGGCTGGACAGTGGGGTCAGAAGCCAGGAGGCCAAAAAGGGGTAGGAGGCCAAAATATGGTCTGAGGTTTGGAGGCAGCGGGGGCTGCAGCAGCAGGATGTCAGTAGGGGTTGGGGTTCTGAAGAGTGTGAATGGGAGGCCCAAACCTGGGGAAGGCTGGAAGGAAGTGGGAGGCCAGCAAAAGGTGAGAAGCTGAAGAGTAGGAGACCAAGACAAAGTGGGAGGTGGACAGAGGAGTCCTCTGGGAAGGCTCCGAGTTCTATCTTTTCCCAATGGCTCCTGTGCTGTGTCAGAGATGTCTGACATCCACACTAACACTAAGGGATACAACTTGAAGAAATGAAATACCCCAAATGGTGTAAGAATGAATCTCAACACCCACCTCCAGCATCTGTAACCAATGAAGAACGTTGCATTAAATCAGGACCCAGCAATAACCAACCATGTGGCTGCTCAGCCCTGGTCACATCAAGCAAAACCAGAGAGGGGCTCGGTGGGAGAGGTACTTCTGATGGCGTTTATGGCCCTCTCAGCAATCAGGAGGAGAAATCTGCCAGTAGCTGAATGAAACCCTGTAGCAACACCCTGTGATAACCACATGAAAGCCTCATTCCTGCCTGGTGGCCTTTTGTCAGGGACCTGCCAGAGGAGCGTGAAATGCCGCACGCTGCAGTGAAGCAGCCCAGGTTGTGGCCTCGCTCCTCCTGAGGCTGCACCTGGAGAAAACAGGGTATTTATGCAGGCATAACAAAGCTATTTATATCCTAAAGTGTTCGTTCACACTTGGGAACTGATACTGTAGCCTCAGCATCAAAGATGACTTCTTAATAGCCTTTCAGTGGAAATAACCATTATTTACAAGGAAGTTCTATCACTGAGATGTAAAATAAAAGCGGTGGGTATTACTCATAATGCAGTAGAAGAGTTGATTCCATGCAAGGCCTTTTCTTACACTTCAAGAAGCAGTAATTTCAGGTTAGAAATCATAGGGAAAATCTTGGGCCTATTGAAGTTGACATGAGCAACTTCCTTACCTGTGGTGTGAAGAACATTTCAGCTTGCTTTACTAAAGTGACCAAAACTGGGGGAGTTAAATTCTCTTGTGATGTTCCTCAGTTAGGGAAATGCTGACATTCAGAAGGAAACCACTCTTATTTCAAGTAAGCCACAAACTGTATTTTGGCTCTTTGGCTAACCAGGGTGTATTGCTTACTTCCACTCCTCAGTGCTGAAGAGTATTAGAGAATTAGAACAGGGTACCAGAAGTGGTGATGTTTGGTATTCTCAGACACTTTTGTACACTTTTCCTCCAGACTATCTAAAACCAGGTAGACAATAAAATCACAGATCCAACGGTAGATCAGGTTTTGACCCTTCCAAGACGTTTCCATGGAGCAGTTCTTCAAGGTCTGTAGTGCAGTCCTATAAACACACAGTGCGTAACTGCCCAGTTATTGCACATCCCATAGCAAAGCAAATCTCTACCTCTTGCCATCATGGTGAGAGCTGTCCTTGCTAAGATACAAGCTCAGGCTGCAGGGAATTGTGATTGCTTTCCATGACATAGATCTGAGAGTCATCATCTTCGTTGTTTGTCCTGAACCATCCTACTATGTATCTAAAGCAGCTGTGATGTCCTGAAAGGGGCCTGGGACATGAAGAGCATGTCAGGATCACTCAGACTGCCTCCCAGAAAGGTTTTAAATCTTCATTAAGATTTGGGACGAGTTCTTGCCTTTTGGGGCAGCATGCCCCAAGGAAGCCATCTTAAACCAGTCAGGTTGAAGTTTTCCCAAAGAACTCCAGGAGTTTGTAGGAATGTTACACACTTGCTAAAATGCTTTAGTTTATTTGCACCAGCTCTTCATAGCTCTATTCTATGCTGCCCAGGGAAAAGAAGTGTAAATACTGTGGATGGAGTTAGTTATTGAATCACCATCACCATTTCAGCCTTGGGGTATTACTGTCTTTGTACCCACTCTGTCTTTACATTCAAGCACGGAGCAGAGGCACTTTATGTGATAGAAAGTGGATTGTTCTAATTTATTTAACACAGGAATGAAACCAGAAGACATGCAACGCTATCAGTTACATGTTAGGTATGTTACATAGCAGATACCTCACACGCCAAACCAAATGGGCCATAGAATACACCACACCTTTTTGAAGCATCTACATAACATATTTTTATCATTTCCTCATTACTCCGCAGCCAGATTCTCACGTTAACAAAACAAGGAGCTACTAAAGTCGGCGTGGATTGATTGGACTGTTGGTAACCTCAGACAAGAGAGCAGAATTATGTAAAGGCCCAGACGTGAAGTTCTTCTGAGTCAAACACACCATCTAGAGGTGGACACCACTTCTGCAACTGCTCGTCCAAAACCCTGCAGATGGAAGCGATGAGGCTGCCCACAGAAACCAAGGAAATTCACCTCGATAGAGGCAACAAAACCTCCTTTATCCAAATCTGCTTCCTTTGAAACAAACGTCTCTGAGGGACTTTCTAAACCAGGCACGTCTGTGCCAAGGCAAATAAGGCTCCTGATTTCAATAGCATTTTGAGGTTACTGCTCCTGTTTCTCACATCCAAAGGTCACAGAAGGACAGTGCTTACTCTCAGGGGCTATGGTGTGTATGGCCAGCACAAATGTCTCTGCAGATAGACTCTTGCTTTCAGGTTGTATATCTGCAAAGATTAATCCAAAGGGGTATCTCCTGGTCTGGAAGCAGGGAGAGGATCCCCAGTTCCAGCCCATGTCAAAACATTCCTTCCTCTGGTGGCATTTCAAACCCATTTTGAGGAGTTGTGAAGCCCAGTGAAGGGGATGCAGAGAGCTGAAGTGCAGCCTTCCCCAGTACTATCTGACAGTCATTAAAACAGTAGATGGCTGGTGTTTGCTTTATTTATTACACATGAAGGTGGCCATGAAAGCCAAAAGGTGAAACTGAGAAATGCCGCACTCCACATTCCTTCCCTGCCCACCATGCGGGAATACTCCTACACTGATCCGATTGCAGGAACTGCCTGTAAACAAATGTGTCTTGAACCTCCCATACAAATAGGAATCACAACATCTTGCACCATTTTAATGAACCGTGTTTTCTTTGTGTCAATCTATCTCAAGAATGTCAGAATCAGAGCATTTCCCCAGTGACAGCTTCATCCTTTAAACTCTGCAGATGAGAGAGCATGCAGAACAATCTGTGCTGAAGCAGAATTAAGAGTTACCAGGGTGACACTTCATAGTTTGTGGAATGCTGACAATAAGCCTCGCAAAAGCACAAGACCTTCACTGGAGCTGAAGAGACCACAGAGCCCCAGTTTGCCCCCGTCGCTGAGCAATGAAGATTACAATTGCCCTCTGACTTCTCCCTCCCCACATCTGTGCTACAATTCCTTGTGTGTTGCAGGTGGCCTCCTAGGGGCAGGATGTGGCCCCTGGCACCAGGGATTTACTTTGGAAAGAGGGATGCTCCGTGACGTTGCTTGTGTTGGTTGTGCTGATGGTCTGCTGCTTCATTTTCTCCTATGTGAGGCTTTCCTGCAGCCATCTTCAGTGTCAGTGACAGCACAAAGTTGTGGCTCCACCACACTTCTTCCCACTAAGAAACAGAAACCCCTGTGACAGCAAAATCCTTGGGGTACTTTCCATTTGCCCATCGCTGGTGGAGTGCATGGGGTTTCTTTCCCTTTTTCTGCAAGTGCACATGAATTCGTTGAAGTCTGCAGAGGGAAGGACTCGAATGACTCTGCATTTCAGCTCTCCACATAACTGCAGTGATCATGGGATGCTAAAAACCTTGTGAGTCTCCGAACTCAGTTAACAAAGCTCCAAGGTCTGTTTCGGAAACGGCTCCCCCATACTTTGCCCATTTCAGGTATTCCCGGTCCTAGACCACAGATTCTTTGCCCAATTGCAGGTCCAGTCCCAGGAACCAACTACAGGCAGTTTAGCAGACATCAGCATATACAACTTGGATGGAGAAGTAGAACCCCCAGCCTGCCAAGCCATCCAGCATCTAGAGAGGTTTATGGTGCTTTAAAAATCAAGGTTTTATCAATGTGCTTTCAACAATGAAACCATAAAAAATTACAAATACAGTGGCAGCAAAACATTAGTCAAATGGTAAGAAAAAGACAAGCAGTGGATGCAGTGACATGCGGCAGAACACCCCCAGTGAACCCCAGAAAGCTGATTTAAGCCCGCGCAGCAGCGTTGCTCTGTGCAGGATGCTGATTGTCGGCATATTCTCCACTCAGGGTTTTTAGTGACATCAGAGGTAGAAAAAGCCTCGTAAACCACAGGAACTTACCTCTTCCCAGAAACAAAGTGGTTTCACCTCATAAAAGAGCAGCAGGTGTTAGCGTGTCACCAAGGGACTTGATTTTGACCACAAAGGCAAGAAAAAGCAAGTGTCTTTAGTAAATCTCAGCTTCCCAGTGACCTCTGATGGAGCGAATCTGCCAAGGCTAAATTGGCTGACTTTTAGGCCAAAGCCAGTGATTTATCTGTGTTGGTTGGGCTCAAATCCTGGAGGCTTTATTGAGATTAGAAGGAAATTTATTCAGCAGAAGCAAAGAAGCAGCCAAGAGTGGGGCTTTGTGTCAGCAGGGAGATGTGGTGCTGAGGTGGGAGGCTTTGGGAAGGGTGCAACAGAGCAGAGAATGGGGTGCAGTGCCCAGAGCAGATTGGTGCGGTACATCCGCACCCTGAGCCCAGCTTTGCAGGGCTTGTGCCAGATTCCAGTCCTTTCCCAGTGTGAGCTTGGCTGGGAGCAGTCCTGAGGGGTGAACGCAGAGGTGGGAGCTGAAACAGGAAATCATAGAATCCTAGGATGGTTTGGGTTGAACAGACCCTAAAGCTCATCCAGTTCCAACCCCTGCCACGGGCAGGGACACCTTCCACTAGAGCAGGTTGCCCCAAGCCCCTGTGTCCAACCTGGCCTTGAACACTGCCAGGGATGGGGCAGCCACAGCTTCTCTGGG
>JASSUY010034322.1:14589-43590 GCA_032466535.1 Forpus xanthops
TTGCCCAGGGAAGTTGTGAATGCTCCATCGCTGGCAGTGTTCAAGGCCGGGTTGGACATAGCCTTGGGTGGCATGGTAGAGTAGGAGGTGTCTCTGCTCCTGGCAGGGGGATTGGAACTAGATGATCTTAAGGTCCTTTCCAACCCTAGCTATTCTATGATTCTATCTTCCTATTATTTTTGTTTTAATCCCTGAAAGCATTTTGGCTGCCAGTGAATCACCAGTGGCTACCCTGTTTACCAGGTGTCTTTTCAGAATTTCAGAATGAGAACTTCTTCTGACAAAATAGTAGACCACAGCTGTATTCTGAAAACACTTCCTCTTCTTCACTGAAAAAAATGCAGAAGACCTTGTTAAAGCATGTAGGCATTTTCTTCCTATCCCCAACTTCGAAACTTTACTGAACATGCTGCAGAAAAGGCAAAACAGAGAAAATGGATGGGTCACTAGCTAAGGGGTAGCTAAAGACCCCTGTATAAAGTGGCAGTCTTGCTTGTGAAAAAGCTGGAGGATGGAGTAGAAATTATTGTTTCTTGGTTTTTATGGGGCTCAATTTAAATACCCCTTTCATTTGTTGGTTTTTTTGGGAAAAGGTTATGTTCACAATATTTAACTATAATTTTCTAGACAATTAGGATTATAATATGCATCAGCTTTGTGTGTATAGAAATCAGTGAATCTAATAATGTCTTCATCCTGACATTTGTATTGTTATCTGAAAGTAGGCAACAAAAACTCTATTGCCATAAAAATAAATGGGACATTTTAGACATCTGTTAGTATACCTTTCTTTACCTTTTTTCACCAAAACAATCAAATGATCACATAACCCATTCACATAGCTTCAATTTTTTGTTTCAGCCCTATATCAAGACATTTTAATGCTGTACTACTGGCAGATTCCTTCCTGGTAATGTTTATCAGCCTTCATTTGCCCGTGCAAAATGCATAACATTTTGCATTCTGATTAATTTACTTTTAGGCTTGAGGATATTTAGTATGCTTGAAGAGAAGAGCATCAGTAACATTACAAGAGTTGTTTATCTGTCAACCAATGATAGTCTGATTTCCTACAGTCAAAAGGGATCTACTAATATGACAAAATGTTACATTTCCCAATAGCTTTTATTGGATGTGTATTTCAAAGACAATCTTTGGGATGAGTCACATGTATATTGTGCACCATTTATCTTTTATTAACTCATCTGGAATACCGGAGTGAGTGATTGGGATTTTCATAAGTTTATGATATTGGTATTCAGTGCAATGTGCAAAAGCTTAATTGTTTTTAATTGAGCAGAAGTACAATAACCATTTTCTTTCACTTCAAAAGATCCTTTTGGGCCAAAGGCAATCAGAAATCTAAACTGCTTTTTATGATTCTTTTTCCTCTGTTTATTTCAGTTTTGACAGTTGGAGCCTTTCTCTGTTGACAGGCTCCAAAACAAAGAATTTTGTTCTCCTGTGCATTACATTTCTGAACTCAGAGAAAGCATATGGTTATGCCATGATATCTACAGAATTAAATAACTGTGGCAAACATTTTAATATATCATGTAAAGCACATGCTGTTAGACCTTTACTTTGCATAGTGAAATGAGCTAGCAGAAAGATAAACGCAAACAGAGGAAAAACTCTTGCCTATGTAACACTGTTAGGTAACAGCTAAATAATTTACATATCTTATAGGATCGTCAGCATAAAATACTGAGGAGCAGAAAATCAGAAGTTTTATTTCTAGCAAAGTAGCCTGTGCATCAAGGAAGGGCAAATATTAATCCTGAAGTTGCTGTAAAACACAAGTATGCAAAGTGAAAAGAACGTTGTCCTGAGACTTACTAAAGGTGGAAGAGGACATTAGCCTTCAAAGTGAAATATTTTGCAAGTTAGCCAGCCAAGAACAAGTAATGTTCATGTGACATAAGGTCTGCCTAGGCAGGCACAAGTAATAACTACTCAGTTCAATTAGCTGATATGTTTTGCTTTTGTTCTACTGCTCATTACCACTGGAGCTACTTTAAGCTGACAATGTGGAACCTGTGGTAGAGACAGAAAGCCGGATGTTTCCAGAACACAAAGTCTTAGGAGGGGGATTGTATCCTGGAAAAGAGGTTGTGACCTTCCTGAATTTTGTCTCTTTATATGCTCTACTTTTCCTGGCAATTGGTTTCCCAGGCTAGATCTCAGCCCATGTGTGGTCCTAGAGACAAACATCTGCACAGGTACTGGCCCATAGAAGCCACTTTGGGCTGCTGCTATATAGCATAAAAGTGATGTGCTTACATCTTAACGCAGATTGTTTGAATAGGAGTTTTTTCTTTCTTGTTTTCCATTCCTTTAATTTTGTCTCCTATCAGCCATTTACGAAGCTTCCCTTTTATAATTGAGAATTTTCCACTTTTCTTTACACATAGCTCTTAAAAACTTTTCTGTTCAGTGAAGTGCAATCACTGTCTGGTTTCAATCTAGCCATTGAGAGGGAAGAATGCATTGCTGAATTGTAGTTAAAGCTATTTGAAAAAGGAACACTGAATCAGTTACCATGTGCACATAGCGTTCAGGAAAGTTCCTTATTCCTTCAGTTGTGCCTAGCAGTTGACTTACAATTTTAACACAATTGCTTTCTTTGAAGTTAGCTTCAGTAATGAGGACTACTTCCAGTTTTATTGGGATGTGAACGTGCCGGCACTTATATTTGGACTATTGGAACCAGGTCTCTTTTGACAACTGCTTTTTATGCTATTCGAGACATGCCGATCTGAGTAATAATTCATTATACTTTCAACAAATGCCAGCCACTTGAGTTGAGCCCTTTCCCATGAAAAAGGAAAGTTTGTTTTGTATTTGAAACTCATTTTTTAAGAAAATGCTAATGGATCTTATCGCAGTGAAAAATGTAAACTGCAAACAAACCAAATTTATTCCTCTCAGAAGAGGAAGATGGGCTTTGTTACCATGGACACTGGTGGAGCACAAGAGTCAAGGTGGTTTTGTGCAGAAATACCTACAAAAATATTCAGTCCTGTTTTGGGGCTCAGTATCAGGATGTCAGTTAACTGAAGCAAAAGGAAAACACAAGGAAGCACGAAACAGAAATGCAGAAGCATGAGGCTGTGTGCATAAATTTATTGTTATAGGCTGGCTGGGTCAAGATTGCTGGTGTCCTCATGGTATCCTACTGCAGAAGGCACAGGGTCCCACAGCAGTGCAGTATCTAGTAATCCATTTAAAATGAATCTATGGGTGTAATTCAAGTAGGATGATTAAATTGTTTATATTGTTATACTAATTCAAACTATTGTACTAATTGCTGCTGGTTGCTTTGCATGAAAGGAGCTAGGGAGAGAACACACAGCTGCCCATCTGAGGAAAGCTGGTGACCTCTCAGTGGTGAGGAGGACAGAAAGGTCACAGAGCAGCAATGCCTCAACTCATGCCAGCCTACAGCTTTAGATAAGAGGATGACAAAATTACAATCATGATTATTATCGTGATATCCAATGACTTACCAGAAAGCGCTGCCTGCTCCCCAGCCACTGATTCAGCCAGAGAAGTAGCCCATCCCACCTGTAACTTGAAAGCCTCACACGAGAGCAACAGTGAAGCATAGGCACATGTAATTGCAGTAAACTGCAATGAAGCATAGGCATTTTTTTTCAGGATATTCAATATATCCATATAATGCAAAATATCCACATATGTATCACATGAACAGAAGGATATACTGTCACAGGCAGTTTGATGATAGTCTCTAATTCAGAGAACAAGGCAAAATGCTAAAATATTGCAGCCTTTACTTGTATTATATTTTGCATTATCTCTAATAAGAGAAAAAGATCCTACAAAGAAACAGCATAAATGCAGTTTGCTATATTTGTAAAGCAGGAAGATTAAGTATTATTTTGGAAGAATATATCATTTGGCAATAAAATCAATTGATATTAGAGGAGCAGAGAAGTGATGCAGAGCGCTATTTCATGTCAGCTTGTCATGGGCAATGGTTATTAGTCAACTTCACAGGCAAGAGGATGATTCAGCATCACATAGTTTTGGACATTTTGCCAGCTGGGAACTTCTTTCATACAGTTTTGAGTTGCTTCAGTTTCTCAGCATAAGGACTGTGAGATCTGAGGTTTCAGCTATGGCATTATCAGACTTTTTTTGTAGCTTTGAGACGTGTCAGGTCTGTGTTTTTTAGACATCTTCATAGCATGCTTTTGTAGTTAGCCTAGAGAAGTGGCTTATGTTGTTACTTCCGCTAGGCCACAAAAAATTACCTAAATTAATTTATCTCTTTCTCAAATAACCAAGAAAGAAAATTGCAACTGAAAGCTTATTGTTGTTTTTGAATGCTAACTGGGATGGTGCTGTGGAAAAACCCTGTTTATGTAGTATATTGACACAGATTTCAGATGCAGGACATCTGTTTTTTCTGCTTCCCAAATCTTGCAAGTCCAGGTTCCTGTGCTTCTATTGTAAAGAAAGCTGCAACCCTAGGCTTTTATGAGTTTCTGTGCAAAGAAATGTGAGGAGCATGGAATAAATCAATTTAATATGATCAAATGGTAAGAGAAACTCTGGATGACAGAGTGTAAGCCCTCCAAACAGTTCTGAAGGGCACAGAACTGTGCTGGACACTTAGAATTTCAGGTGATAAACTCATGCTGCAGTGTCTCACAAAATCCCTCCTGCTGAAGGCTCCCACTGGGCATCACAACAGTTACAGAGCTCTCCCAGAACCAAAGGGAATCTGCCAAGTCCATCATCTGCCAATACAGGACACACAAACACAGAGCCATATTTCCTTCCCAGGCTGTGTTTGTCCATATTGTGTTTATTATGATGACCATGTCATGCTATTTCTTTTGATAGAATGATATTACTGTGCAAATCAAATGCCAATAGGTATTTTTGATAGACTTGATAGACTAATAGGTTGCTGTCAGAACACCATGATGGGGACAGGGGGATGATGACACAGGGAAATTTTATGTCATACTGCTCATTTCTTTCTCTGAAAACTACTTTTCAGCCAGAAAAGTGAAATGATATTTGATATTCTGAGAATCATCAGGAAGGAAATGGAAAGTACAGTGTATTTTGTGAGAAAATGAACAAAACAACTATTCCAAGCTACATTTGTTATGGCCAGAAATTGATGTAATATCCAATATCATCAATGACAATGCTGTACATGCTCATAAACTTCTGATGATGATCAGTAGTAAGAAATGATAAATAAAACTTGGCAGGGGAAGGTTGCTCAAGAAAATCAACTCATATTTTAACCGTACAAATACAGTTTTGAAATGACATATGTTTTGTGGGAGGAGCTAAATAGTTTCTAAACCAAGAGATAGGGGAATAAAGCTTTTTTTCTTTTGTTCTTGGAATAATCAGTTTCCCCAAGTTTCTGCGCATTTTGTTCAAATACCTTAGAAATGGATTCATATTTTATTCACAGAAAAGGACCAGAGCAGGATTTCAAGTAATTTCCTGGCCGATTTTGTTAAAAGAAGCTTCAAAGCTGTAATGAGCTTACTCAGGACAGAAATCTCAGAAGGTCAGGGGAATCTTACAACAGCTAGGATGAAAGATTTTTGAAAACTTAGATGTTTTATTTTTTTCATTATTTATTCCTTTTGTTGTGTCAAAAGCAAATATCAGTATCACACAGTGTATCAGAATAACAATTCAGAATAAGGGTAAAAACTGTGGAGACGGGCCTGGGTAGCAGCTCCCTGAATGGAACGTAAAGCATGCTGGAAAAACATCAGTAACATAAGAACCGTAGCATACATACACAATAATTTGTCCTTGTATTTAAGTGGTGGCTGTTCAAAAACTGTGTTATGCATTTAGATTTTTGAGCTGGCCATGATATCAGGCTTGCTTTTATATATATACACTGCTGTAGTGGTTTAAGCCCAGATGGCAATTTAGTACCACCATCATCTCAGCCAAAACCAGGACAACTGGACTAAACAAAATCTCTTTCTTCTTTCTTTGTCACAAATAAATTTCTGTGACTGAAATAGTGTAGCTTAGTATGCATCTTCCCCACAGACTACACTAACTTGCAAAAAAAAAAGCATGTATCTTTTGTTTTCATCTAGAAATTACCTAAATCTACATGCTTTAAATTTTGCTACTTTCAAATCTTGATGCTGAAACAAGCATAAAAGTCTTGAGAGTTTTTCAGGGAGTGCCTAGACTTTTAGGCAGTTTTTCAGTCATATTAAAGGCAACAATTCAGTGTTTACCGTTGTGAGCACAATATTTATCATTTGGCCTCTTTAGGATCATCTCCAAACTCTCAGTGTCTGAACTGTAACTGCTCAACACTGTAATTCAGTTCATCGAACAAAAAAAAAGGCCCTGAAGTAATTCTTTTTTGAAAAGGGATAGCTCTCCTATTACTGGTGTTCTAATGATGGAGTGTCATTGATTCTTTATTCTCCTTTATGTGAACTCAGCTAGAGGATAACAGCTTTATGGCTCTGAATTTATTTCCTTTTTATTTTTAGTAACGAGACAAGAGAAGTCACTGTCTGAAGTTATAACACATGAAAAGGAAATTTGAAAACCTGAGACCATTCTGTGCCATGAATCTAAATGGCCAAAATATGAAAAACAAATTGTGACTTCTTTTCAAAAGAAATTACAGTTTCCTTATGAATCTCCCTCCCATCCACCTACACCTTTCTTTCGTATGCAGCCAGTCTTAGATAATTATGGATTACTGTATTTGTATGTAAAATTTGTATTATTTAAGTGTGTAGCAGTTTACCATTAAATCTAACATCAAATGATAAATGGATAAACAATTCCGTTAATTTTCTGTGATGAAGATGTTAGTTTATGAAATAGAAATTGTTTCTTCAGTCAATGACATTAAAGATGATGATGCAGATAAACATAATAGACATTTCCATATTTTCCAAATATATCACAAAATTAAAAAAAAAAACAAAAAACCCTGGAGTAACATATCCATGAAGGAAAGACAGGCACAATATAGCATAAGGCAGCAGCAAGAAACTATGGAGCTGAAAAAATACCTTTGATAAAATGAGGAGAATGTAGCAGTATGTGAAAGACTTGCATTTCCCATAGGACAATGCATACAACAGGGTAGAACAGCCTCTGCTAGGTGGCCCCTTTCCAGGTGGAGGTGTCTCTGTCTTGCTCTGCAGTGAAAACACAAACCTGTTCAGCAGTTGGGTCCAACCTCATGTAATTTATAACTACACCAAACCGCTGGCCTTTCTTTCCTCTACTCGTGGGTCGGACCCTGGAGACTGTACCTTTTCCAGGATGTACACCTATGTGAAACCACTTCTTGTGCTCCCTTTTCTGTGGTGAATAACCCTAAATTGATGTGGAGACACTTGTGAGTTTCTAGCAGCCTTAATTCTGCATATTTTATGGTAACCTGTACATTTTCAATTGATGTGCTGTCATATATTGAAATAGTGAACTTTCTTAAGAAAAATATATTTTAACAATATTTTTAAAGTTCAGTTGTTTCCCAGTCTTTAAAGGCACAAATATTAGCAAAGCTATTACCTAGTTACTCAGCACCATCTTTCCTAATGATTAATGTATTGCACACGATGTTTCTGCTACAGGCACAGAATATCTTTCCAACTAGCAGCAGGGGGTTGAACTAAGATGGTAAAGAACATTTGTGCATGCAGTGTTTAGTAACTATTTAGAAAAAAAATCTGTTAGCTTTTTTATTGCAGAAAGTCCACTAAGGAGGAGCCCAGGAAATAAATGAAAGTAAGGATCGATCAATCATTTGTTGAACTGGAGGGCAATTATTCATTACTGGCAGAATCTCTGCTTTGTGTTTGCAGGACTATGTTTTAGAATCATATGCAATTAGGTGCATGAATTAAACATGAAAATATCTACTCCTTTTTGTAAAGTGTTCAGTGCAGGAGAACAGTAACTGCAGGGGGTTTTCTACTTTTTTTTTTGTTTTGTTTTGATCAGCAGAGGCTATGTGGTGAGTTGGATATGGCTGGGAAGCAAGATGCAGCATATAGCTGGAGTAGACTGGTCAGCAAGTCAGAGCAGCAGCTTGGAGAGGCAGCACAGCCCTGCTACAGCCTCAGGACATGAGCTGGCTACCAGCATAATTGGCTCCTAATCTCCCTGAACTCCCCATATTGGATTCTTGTGTTGAGCAAGCAGTGATCTGGGGACAAGAAGAGACTGTAGAAACCAGAAATTGCTGATCGTTACTGATAATAACATTTGTGGAATGCAACATATGAATTTAAAACAATGCACTGAAAATACAAACACTGCATGAAAAAGAAATATATGTTTCTAAATATACTGCTAAAGAACTATATCTACTACAAGCCATGAAGAAAAAGAAAAAAGGTGTGTGTGTGTGGAAAAAGAGCTTTAGTTCAGAAGTGTATGTGCTCTGGCAGAGTAAAGCTCTCTAGCAGGTGCCTGGCTATATAATGTGAATGTACTCAGAGGCAGATTTTACTCAAGCCTTAAATGTGACATTGCAAAGGAGTAATTGGTTTTATGGTGCATGCAGGCAGGAAATTCAGTAGTAGAGGAATGCTGACCCATAGCACTACTGTTTTATTACCTCACCTCAACCCAAAAATGCAGGTAAAAAAACCCAAACTAACCAAACAAACAAAAAACAAACCAAAACCAAAACCACCACCACCACCACCAAAATAAAAAATCATGAATCCAGAATAAGAATAAACCTTCCAGCACATCAGCACAGGAAGATAGCCAGAAAGTCTGTATGGCCAACAGATGATCATGGCAGAAAGGCAATACTTAGAGTCACTGCAGAGAAGCTAAATGACTCCTCTGTTTTCATTGCATAGCAAAACAGAAATTCCCTATGGTGGAATGAGATCTTCAGGCTGTGATAATCCACTAAAGAAATTTTATTGCTTAGCAGTGTTTAAAATGTAACCAAATGCTGGAGGTCCTGAGACAGGAATATAGAATCTCTTTCTCCCCTGTATGAAGCCAAGGTTTGTCTGCATCCTGAACACTGCTTATCTAAAAAAGATGGATCAGAACTGGAGAAAGTCCAGATAAAATGGAAGATGATTAATTAAATTTATAAAATGGATTCTGCTTGAGGAACAATTAAATAAGGTAGGACTGGCCTGAGGGCACTGCAAAAGGATAAACTGTCATCTCTTGCTTATATGAAAAAATAAGGGTTTGTCATGAAACCAGTAGCAACAAACCTCAGAACAAGAAAAAAGGTCTGAGTCTTCATGCAAGAAAGGTTAGATAATAAGCTGTGAGCTTCTTCCCTCAAAATAATTTCACAGAGAAGGTCTGAGGGTTGCTAAATACATAGTGACTGGCAGAGTATCCCTCAGCTAGAATATTTGAAGCTGGGAAGGGAAATGTGATTTACGCACAGTTACTGCAATGCGGGTTAATCAAACAAATGTAATCAAATGTTACTCAGTGGTACCTGAACTTGTTGGTCTCATGGTTTAAGTGTCAGATACACAAAGTCTGCTGTCCTCATTACATTTTACTGTGACCTCTCTTTCAGTTTTTCTTTTGAGCTTGACCTAGGGTAGAAGCCTCACCCTCCTTGTAAGGTGTATCCCTAGTACACGTGCAAAGCACATGAGAGACTACAGACAGGGCTGGAGAAGTCTGTCAACACTGCACAATAGTAGGCCTCTCTGTGCAGGTTTCTTATGTCCTTTCTAAAGCACATATGCAACAGCTCAGGTCAAACAATGCAAAAAACAGTGTTAGTGTTTTAGACTTTCTCCCTGAGGAGTGTGGGGGTACTTTTACATGGAGTCAGGTCAGATAGCTGTCTCCTGCTGGATGTACAATCTCAGGAAGGGCTTGAACTAGGGGAAAAAGTAAAACTGCTTTGACCATGAGGAAAAAATATTTACCAGTAATTCTTTGTTACTGTTTTCTCTCTGGATGGTTTCTGCTTCAGGTCAAATAGATCTGAGGAGCTGAGTTATGGTTCTGTCACCCTGAAAGAAGGGGTGATTTGGGGGACCCTGCAATTTGTGTGCTGGTCAGAAGTTGTGGGATGAATGTGGCTTCTGTCTTGCTCCCTAGGAGCATGCATTTGTTGAGTGAAGAGTTACTCAGCAACAATCTTCCAGTATGTGCATGATACAAATAAGTGGTATGAAATTAAAGGTAAGGAGCTGTGATTACATTCCACATCAAAAGTGACCTCCTTTTTTTTTTTGGTTCTGTTTCATCATGTCATTTAAAAGTGCCTATGCTGGAAAACCATAGCCAGCAGAACAGAAAGGAGCAGTGAGCCATTGCACCAGTGCCAGCGCAGTGGCTTGGCTGGTTTGCCTGGCAGCTCAGCCCTTACCACAACTACTTGCTCTGCAGTTGTAAAGATGCCTGTAAAGCACAAGGCACCTGTTTCTGGAGATGCAGATGTTACTAAAGTTTTCTGTGAGCAGCTTATACCGAGGAACGACAGTAATTTCATATGTGCTAGATAGGAGTGGCCGGGGGGAGTTTCCAGAGCTTATGTCCTAACAAGAAATTGTTAGTCAAAGTAACTGAAAATTCAGTGCAAGTAATGCACATTTATAGGAGATTTTTTAAAATAATGTTTCTGAACAGCATAAAATCAAACTTATAATGAAACAACATATTCCACTCTTCAAATTATAGTGCTTAACCTTGATAGGCATCTCATAAGAAGCATATTAAAAATAAGTATTTTTATGTAAATTGGGCTGCTTCTTCAGAATTGGTGAATTAAAAAAATGAGCTAATAGCAGATTTTAGTCATAAAAGATTCAGGTTTATAAAAATACTTGATATATAAGAAATCTTCGGATACTCTTTCTGTTACTCTACACTATTTGAGAGCTTTGGGTTAAAGTTAGCAAATCCATTTCAAATTTTATGCCTGCTTAATGATTAAGCTTGCTCAGTGTTATTAAAGGATTTCTCACTGATGTGATCATTTCTCATATATTAAGTTGATGAACTGCATATTTCCTCACCCTCAATATGGATTTACTCTTGTTTAGCTTACTACTATACATATTTTCTAGGATATTTTAGTAGCAAAGGATCACCCATTGATGTGCAGATGTGAAGAAATGGGGAATTGGTAGTAGTAAGAAAAAAAAAGAATCCTATAAATTCATCAGTATTCAGCATCCTTTTGCAGGCACCTGTACAAACATCATCTGCAGCAAAGTCTCGTGTTAGACATTTTTTTACTAGGGGAGGTTTGGGGTTTGTTCGGAAAAGTTTTGTATTAATATCTAAGGATCTGGTACTAGAGACAGAGTCTGTTCTGCAGAACACAAGCTTTTGTATAAACATCTCACAGCATTATCTTAAATACAAAATCATAATATTCAACTATGAAGGAGCTTCCTTGCTTTTCCAGTCAGACTGTTTCAAGAGGATGACACAGAGGAACTGAACAGAAATTTTACAGATGTAAATATATTTATGTGATGGAGGCTTCATTTTGCTGTTTTGTCTGAAGATACTGTGGTTCAGATTATTCCTTCAGAGGTTCTCAGTCAAAAAATTAACATGGCAGTATTTTCAAACTAGCTCAAAATCTAACTCTGGAGAAAAAAATCTGGTTCAAGGGTAAATGCTGAGACTTTCTGATTTTGGGTTAGTTTTTTGTTTGTTTGTTTTGTTTTTTCATGTTAGAGACAATTTAGAAGCGTCAGAAGAGTGTAACAGATCATGAAAGCACTGAAAAAATGGAAATCACTGTTGTAGGGCCTTCAGGACAAATATCTTAACTTTATTCTTACACACTTGGATGATTCCAACTTTTGGCTTTACTCAAACTCTCAAAATTAACTGAGTGGCTGATTTTTTTTGTGTTTTATTTTCAGCCTAAACTGTGCAATGCCAATAATAAAGGGATTTCTACCAACATGAAAAAAGGAAATAAATTACTTGAAGTGAGGCCTGGTTCTTTGGATATATTTAAGAACTTTAGCAAAATGAGTCAGGGATGAATCAGACACAATTCACTGATTTAATGGGAAAGTGCTCTACAGTTCCAGCTATGACACACGAAGACAAAAGTTCCCAATTTAAAGTTATTAAAATGAAAATAACTAAAATTTTAAAAGTAGAATGAAAAGCACTTTCCACAGAAACTGATATTACCATTTTCTAGAAGCTGTTCCCAAATGCAGCTACTGAATTCTTGAGACATATTTGTATCGTAAAAACAAACAAATTCTTACAGGTTTTAATTGCTACACAAAGATGAAGGCATAGGACAAACCTAGGCTTTGTCTAGTCTAGGGTATCTACATAGCTTTCCACATCCATGCAACTTCAGCTGTGTCAGTGCAAGGTCTGAATGCTTCACATCCAAAGCAAGTTGCTCTTAACACCATCATGCACACACTTATAGCACAACTATCTTGTGGAAGCATATTATTGCTAGAGGCTGTTTATTGTTTCTTAATAAAATCGACATGCCAGTACCTTGAAGAAGCTTTCTTGCAGAGTCATCCTGATTTATCATCACTTTTGTCAAACTTTCTTTTCTGTGGTTGAAAATAATCTAAGCCTGGCCATTGATTCGCTTTCTCTGATTTTGGTTGACATCAGCAGTTTGGTAGTCAAAACAACACCATAAATAAACTTGAATTATTTTTAGATATGAAAATAACTAACTACAGATCAGAGCTGGTGTTGTAAATGAGCTCAAGTTATTTTAGTGCACACTGGAAATAGATACAGAAGATAGAAATAGAGCTAGGAAGAATGCTTTGACAAGATCCCTGCTCAGTAACTGCCATAGTTTATATCTGAACTGTAAAGTACAAAGGGAAAATGAATGCAGCCCATTTGCATAATCACTAAGCCACTTGGTGTGAACGTAAGTTTCCTTAAATTGTCATTCCTTTTCCTTGTTTTCTGATAATTTTGGTCCAGAGAGATGTGAACAGCATCACAGCTGCTTTTCCAGACAGGGAGCTCTCATACTGACGGGGGATGGCAGCTCACTGTTCCAGCTTGTCTGCTCCTCTTCTATTAAAGTGAAACCTTCTATCATCTATTTTAGTGATATTAAAATAAATAAATAAATGAAATGCCTCCAGTGTATCTTGTTTAATGGTTTCTACCGGATTTTAGCATGATGGAGTAGGATGGGTAACAACCACTTGGAGCTCAGGGACAGAAGACTTTTTCACTGAGTTCAGCCAACTAATTAACTGTTCAACATGACACGTGCCTCTTCCCTACACATCTGTAGAGACTATCTCATTTATTTCAACAGCTACAGATCTCAGAGAACTTTAATGTCATGTTTACAATTTTACTGCTGGCCATATTAAAAATCACACCTTTAGCTAATTGGCTCCTCATGTATTGGTACTAAATAGCTGGATAACTGAGGACCACTTGGTCCAGCATCAGCAGAAATAGTTTCAGAGTGTCTTTGGCTGTCCTGCAGTTGATGCTGATAGCTCTCCAGCTGCTCAACCAGACACCAGGGTCTGCTTTGATCTACTGCTGGCAGAGGTGGAGAAGCTCATATCTCAGTCCTGGTTGTACCTAACAATAGAAGTTGAGTCCCAGGTTAAAATGTCTTTCATATCTTCAACATTGTCTTCTGATTTATTTCATTATTACAGGTTGTAAGATATAAGAGTATTTATAATGTAGCAAACTAGTTTATTTAGGATATGCTGACAAATAGCTCCAATTATCCAAATGTCACTTATGAGAAAGCTTGTGGGACTAAAATATCTGTAAACATGTGCAGCACTGTATGGCTTTTGTGCCAGTGAGGTGAAGTTTTTCCCAGTAGTCTTCTGGTTCCAAGGGATTTAACAAAAGATAGGTGGCTGAACCTCATAGAAGTTTTGCAATGCTTGACTTGATACTTTGGAAAGCCAGATGATGTGAAGGAAGGAAAATACATTTTTTTTATGGTAAATAACGAGAGAATCTTCCTACAAAATATTTTATTACAGAATATTGTATTTTTTACCATAATTATGAGTGCTAAAATTAAACCTCTGCTTTGAGTGTCTTTTTATTCTATATGGTTTAAAGCCTTTTTTGTTTCTATGAGTAATAACAGTTTTTTCTCGATTACTTCAATTTTTATGCCATCAAGAAATTTACTGAAATGTTTTTTGCTTTGTTCAATTTTTAATGGACTCAGGGACTCATGTTGACACTTTAGAATATTTTAATAAGAAAAGTTAGGGGTAATTCTGCCATTAGGATTTTTTTATTCTTTTGTTGTGGGGTGGCTGGTTTCTTTTTTTGTTTTAGGGATTTTTTTTTATGGTGGGCTTACATTAGGTGGACATAAGTAGATAAGTAAAAGAGAGAAGGATGAATGAATTTCTTACCTACTGAGAAGCAGTGTTGCAGCATCAGAAACCACTGCAAATGGTAATTTCAAAATACTGTCGTTCCTCATAGTATTTGTAGAAAATTACACATTTAATTATCTTGAACTAATCTTGCTTACTGAGCCAATAGAACTTCAGACCTTGAATTTTGGTTTTTGTGTCTTTAAATGTCAGATCAGTTTATTTCTTCCTTAGATACAGGTATTAAAGGAAAAGCTGAAACTAAATCAACAATAAAGTTTTGCAAGTTTTCAGAAGATGTCCATCCCCATCCACTCAATTCTGTGTGGTTTGTATTCAGTTGCACCTTCTTTTTTTTTCCCCCATTTTATCTGGGACTTAACAGTCTGAGAATTTGCTCCATTATATGGTGGCCATTATTTGCAATGATAGTAAAAGAAGATTTTGAGAAGTAAGAAATAACAAAGAAATTCTAATTGGCATCTACGGCTGGACGAATGTATTGAATTAATATATTATGTAATCAAAAACATATTCAAAATTTTTTATGCCAACTTCCTCTGCAAGTGAAATGATGAAGTTAAAAGAAATACAACCACCAGTAGTAAGGGAAAAAATCTTCAGATCTTCTGTCTCTGTTGCTTTTTATATAAGGACTTTTCTTACAGTTAAATTACAATTTTAAATATTTTTTCCATGTCTAAAGCTATCTGTCTACCTATCTGATACTTGTTAATTTTAAATTCTGAAAAGGTGCCACAGCTTAGTTCCTTTCTCAGTTTGGTGAGTGTAGAACATTTGATTTATATTTAGTAGTGCATTTGGCATTGGAGATGTCTGGAATATGATCAGTGTTCTCTGAAGGTGTATCAGTCAGTATTTCTTACTTAAGTTCCTCATGTCATAATTTTTTTCCTACGTAAAATAGATGTGATCGAAAAAATAAATGGAGTGATCACTGGCTGGTTTTAAGTGGGATGGATCTGAATTTGAACTGTAACATCTGCAGTTTCATACCTAATCTTGGAAATCAATTTTATGATTTTATATTCTCTTTAGAGTTGCAGTCATTCCAAATCTGACCTGCTCAAGTTAGCTATTGAGCCTAATGAGTATTAAGTCAAGGAAGGCAATGGTTCATTACAAGCTCATTGCCTGAAAGTCATTCAAACTAATCACTTGGTGAATATTTGAGTTAGCTATCCATTTGGTTTACTCAACAAAGTATAGATTCTGATATTCAGTGAAATCTTGTAGATTCTCCTGAAATATTAGTAACATAAACTATCACTGAAATCAATGCCACCATTTCCAAGAAATGTCAAAATCCCTAATACTTTGAGAGACTAAAATGAAGAGAAATATTTAAGACTCTAAGGGAGAAAGAAAATAAACACATACAGGGAATGTTTTCTTATTTAATTTCAATGTTGTTTTTTTGACAAGGCACAGGCCTTCAATTTTTTATTCCTATGAACATTAAAGAGTAAGATAGCCTTCTTCAAACAGCTTAAAGTGAATGTATGTAGATTTCAGGAATGTATAATTATCTCATTAATAAAGTGCTTCATGCCTTTATGATGGCTGTAGGGATTTTGAATATTCTGACTTTTTAATCTTGTTTTGGACCTTAATATGCTTAATAAATTTGGATATTTTTTAATTTTCTAGAAATTAGCTTTTTACATGGGGGTATTTTTATGTTGCTGAAGTTTTGGTTTACTGCAGTAAATAAGAGTGAAAAATTTGACTTTAATCACTTTGACATGAGATAACCCCATTGACAGAGTGCATTAGACCATTAAAAAATTTATTAAGAGGACTAAATTATTGCCTCTAGTAATCACTGAGGATAACAATATTCTTTTAACGCAGCAGTTCCAAAAGAACATTTGTGTCTCTTTGAGCACTGTGAAAGTGTTCAGCGCTGTATTTTAATGATGTTTTTGAAATGATTACACTACTGAGTGATCATTCTGTGCAATTTTACTTGTCTACTAAGAATCTTTAAATCTTCCAAAGCTCTCTTTTCACTTCTAGAAACCATTTCCCATTTTATTATTAGAAAAAAAGGATAACTTAGAAAATTTAGCAAAACAGCGTTTTGGTTTTTTAATGTAGGAATCATTTACTTATTGAGTTATTACCTGCCTTATTTATGGTACAGCCAAAATATATAATAGCTATGCCATAAAAATGTGGGCTAATCATTTTTTATGACCACAAAGTTTTATGATTAATAAATTGCATGATTAAACTAATGAGGTGTTTTTGCTGTTGTACTAAGCATGAAACTCTATTTGATAAAAGCCAAATTGCAAAGTTTAGAATCCTGAATTTTGACTAGCATGATTCTATGACAGTGTTAATGCTTGTGCAAACATCTGTGGTTTACAGGAGAATCATTCAATTTACTGCTGAGCCTGGATGTCTGTGGAACATTTGAGTTCTTACCAGCAGTTACAGGGTAGAAGTTCCGATTTGCAGGTAACTGAATGATACACTTGCTTTTCCCTATCTGTAATGTGAAGCTTCCTAAACCTGTCTTTTTTTTTAAATATCTTTTCTTTTTTTCTTTGTCTTTGTTTGCCTGCATTTCTTTCTTTCTGTCTGTCTCTGTCTCATCTACCAGCTGGTAAGGAACATTCATAGGAATGTACAGCTGTAATTTATAAAAGCAGAGATCCTTTATTGTTACTTGGTCACTCCCATAAAAAAAGAAATTTATAGTGATTTTCAGAAGATTTTTTTTTCAAGATATAAAAGATTTTTTTCCCCATTATGCTATGCATCTTTGATCATTAGAGATTGGCTTCAGGCTGAAGCATGTAACTTAATATCTCTATCAAAATTACTATTATTCGTTACCTTTTTTTACATGTCATCAAGATGGAGGTATAAGAAAGGCACAGCATGGAATGAGATGTCATACTGAAAGCAGAAATGTAAAGGCAACAGGAGAATGTCATTGTTATACTCAGAAATCAAGCTAGAAAATGGCGATCTAGAAGAGTTTAACATTTCCTTTTTTCTTTTCTTTTTATCAACCTTAGTTTTTGCTAATGACCAATCTTTCTATAATTCACTGATGCACTCTGAAGAAAATAATACATGTATTTATCTCTACATCTTTATTTTGCTTAGTTTACTAAGACAAATAAATTCATATGATGAATTCTGGTAATCATAGAATGATTTGGGTTGGAAGGAACCTTAAAGACCATCCAGTTCCAACATCCTGCCATGGGTAGGGACACCTTCCATTAGAACAGGTTGCTCAAAGCCCCATCCAACCTGGCCATAAACACTTCCAGGAGTGGTGCAAACACAGCTTCTCTGGGCAGCATGTGCCAGTGCCTCACCATGCTCACAGTAAAGAACTTCATCCGTATATCTAATCTAAATCTACTTTCTTTCAGTTGAAAGCTATTGCTTCTTGTTCTGTCACTACATGCCCATGTAAAAAGTCCCCCTGCAGCTTTCTTGTAGGCCCATTTAGGCACTGGAAGATGCTCTAAGGTCTCTCTGTACCCTTCTCTTATCCATGCTGAACAATCTTGCCTTCACAGGAGAGGAGCTCCAGCCCTCCTCTGATCCTCTTCGTGGAGGTTGATATCCTTCTTATTTTAGGGACCTCAGAGGTGAATGCAATACTCCACGTGCAGTCTCACAAAAACAGAGTAGAGGGGGAGAATCACCTTCCTCGATCTGCTGGTCATGTTTCTTTCGATGCAGCCCAGGATATGTTATAATAATGTATAGCATAATAATAAATGTTTAGAACAAATAAAAAATATGACATACATTAGCAGCAACATAAAATACTAATTGCATATTGTATTCCATTTTTTCCAGTGAAAAAGTAACACTTTCTTCATATTGAGGCATTTACCAGAACGCTTTGTCATTTTCAAATGTTATTGAATGTGTAGATGAATTCCTTGGTGTCACATTATTGCACTCATGCCATTTTCTTGTCTAGACTGTAGCCTCCTATTGTAGATTTTTAAATAGATTTTTATATGTGCCCTATCAAGGGACATAAATATTTACCTGTAATGTCAAGTCAAAATTAAGGATACATTTTTCCTTTCACTATGAATTCAGCAAAGTATAAAAAATAAAGACAAGCTATTATTCTACCTATAATTTGTATATTTGTAAAGCCAGCACCTTTTCTCAGGTACCTCTTCTTTACCCAGTCTTGTCTGTCTGTGTGCCAGGCTACTGTCCTGGTAAGCAGACTTTTAACAAAACGAAACATAATATCCTCAAATACATGACAAGCTAATTGCAAACTCACTAAACCCCTCAAAAAGCCAAACAAATTAGTTAAGATCAAACCAGCTGCTTTTTAAAAGGCACTGATGACTTCAGTGTGCTTCTGAATCATGGGCATTGCAACCTGGAGGATGCAAGTTGAAGTCCAGAGAGGTTTGTTCAGTCATGTTGGCATAGGTCTGATGGAGTTCTTGTGAGACTTTTCAGCCTTTATGCCTCTCCTGTTAATGTCTCCTGTCTATGAAGCAATGAGAAATAGGTCAAAATCTTTCAGGAGTATATTTGAAGAGAACAGTAGGTGGCACATGAGGGTTACTCCTGCTGGGGAGATGGAGTAGACAAACCAAGGAATGAGGGAATTTTCCCTGTTACACTCATTGCCAGTTTCTGCCTTTTTGTTCTTGTTTCTTTTCTAGAGTGAGAATGTTGGGACATTACATACAGCAGTTTTGCAGGGCTGTTGTAAACATCAATCCACTAAGTTTTCCTGCTTATGAATGTGAAAAATACTGTAAATTAGTAGAAAAGTTCTTTCGCTTGTAATATAACTTTGATAAAGGCTGAGGTGATGATCAAATTCTCACAACCCAGTCACACATCCTTAGTAAATGCTACTCATGCAAACATCTTCAAGGGAGAAAACACATCTCTGGCCTCTCATCCATAGTGTGTCTCAGAGGAGATTTTTGCCTTGCTGTTGCACTTGTTGCTTTTAATAACAAAGTTTATTTTGACTCCAGTGGTATAAAATCAGTCTTTCAAATTTCCTCCATCAAAATTAAATTAATGTATTTCAAACTGATGTAGCAATTCCTAAACAACTTAGCACTAACAGAAAGTTTAGGATTCATAGTACTGGGAATTAGAAAATGAGAAATAGGTAATAAATAAGGCTAAATTTTGGTTTTTAGCACATAGCATTCCTATTAAGATAAATACAAACTCATTCAAAACAGTAGAATTTGAGCTAGTAAGACAAACTGATTTCTGACTATTCTGAGAGAGCAGTGAAATGAGAAATCCAATTTGTGTTCAATATATGGCTTTTTCATCAATGTTGGGAACACAAACCATATTTTAAAAGTGGACTGCAATTGCCATTGGCTATATAAATTAGTCCTCAAAAGGAAGAAAGGTCTGTGTCCCACTTTTAAATTGTCAGTACCTTATACTGACAGAAACAGGTTCATAAAAACACTAGATGAATTAAACCTAATGTCTGAAATGAAGAAGCTCCTATTCTTTTTTACCTGCAGTCTATTTAAATAGAAGTAGGTTTATAAGTTATTTAGTTGCAAGGGACACCACCATTTTCAGAACATTGCAGAAATCTTCTCAGGCTGTATGAGTAGCTATAGAAACTTGATCATAGTGTGATATTCTTGCATATGTTTATCTGCTGATTTTGGGCTTGTTTTGAGGGTTTTTTTCATCTGTTTTTTTTTTTTTTTTAGTGACTGGTTTTACCTGGGGCTTTGGAAAAACAGTAATTTTTTTTTTAAATGAAATGAAAATAAGCCTTGTGCTACTTCTATCAATCATTTTTTATTTATTGCCATACTGATCTAAGAAAGAGGAATACTATTTTTGAGATCCCTTGAAGGTATTGCAGAAATTCCAGTATGTTTGAGAGTCAGCATTTTGAAGAAACAAATGTTACAACAAAACATTTGCAACTGAACGGTCAGCACAGAACATGGAGCCCTGCTAGCATTTACTGTTCCCACTCCTAAAAATCTGAAAGAATGAATAATATAAATGAGTGTACACAGGGGCCTTTTAGTGGAAGAGAAAGGTGCTAGTTGCTAGTTCCTGCTGTTAGGCTGTTGATTTATATCTGGAATAAACTATTAGTAAGACTGTGTTGGTCAGGAGGTTTCAGGCTGTTCTTGCCATGAGAAAGATATCAGTGACATTATTTTGTTCATACCAGCCATTGATGTGGTTTTCCATATCCAGAAAACCATCTATGGATTAAATGGCTTTCTAAAGCTAATATTACTTGAATGAAAAATTTCTGTCATCCCAATCACTTAGAGCCTCCCATGCCTCTTAGCCTTTAATTCAGGCAACCCACCACCTTTCAGCCCATGACTGAAAGAGGGTGGGAGGAGAAAAGGTCATGCAAACCCAAAAATAAATTAAGGTGGGTGGGATATCTAGAAATAAAGTCTGAAGTGGTTGGTAGGTCAAATGGGGTTGGACCCTAGTAGTAAAGTACAGGCTGAAAGGTTTGGAAGGCTGAATGGATGTGAGAGATCAGAAAAAAAGTAAAGGTCAAAAAGGGTAGGAGATCTTAAAGTGGAGGTTCAAAGGAGACAAAATGAAGCAGAGGCTCAAAGGAGGGGGAAAACTAGATAAGAGTAGCAGTCAAAAGGGGTAAAAGTTTGTGTGAAGTTGGAACTAAAGTAGATACTAAAAGTCATTGGAGTCCCAAAATAAAATAGAGACTGTAAAAGGGTGAGGAATTGGGTCACAGGCAGAAATAAACTAGAGGCCAAAAGGATCTGGAGGCTGTAAATACAGGCTAAAGGCAGGGAGTGGGAGGCCAAAAGCTGGTGGGAGGCCCTGTGTTTCTAGAAATCTGTTTCTGCAAAATACTTCCCTCTGGGTAGTCTCTCAGTGTTGGATGTCAGCTTGTCTGCCTTAATTTCTTTTCTGAATAACTGCAGGAAACTAATCGATGTTAATACATACAGTCATAACTATTGCTTACTTTATCCTTACACTCGGACTTTGGAAGAAGGGCTGGGGATGCCTCTGCTTGTTAACTGATAGTATTTTTATGTCCCTAGAGAAAATTAATGCTGCTTACTCTGTCTTTGGAATGGAGCTATAGCAGTGGGTTTGATTTACTGGAAGTTTTTAATGTGTATACTTTGCTGTAGTAGTAGTGATACTGGCCTTCCTCTAAGCACAGAAATTGTGTATCTGAGATGCCACTATAAAAGCCAAGCAGCTCGAGTGTATTGGGAATGCTTGGGATTGATGGCCTGTACAGTGCTTTGTTTTGGATTTACGGTTAGAAATATTTCTAAAACATGGGTGTTTTGTGTATTGCTGAACAGTATTTACACAGTGTCAAGGTTTTTCATGCACCAACTGTGCCTTCACTGTAGAGACTTGCATGCCATATGGAAGAACACGATTATAGATAAAGAGTTTGACAGCACTGGCACTTCAGTGTGTTGATGGTGTCAATGCCCTGGACAGAGCCTACGGCAGCACTCCCAGCAGCTCAAATGCAGTACCTCTTGGTTATTTTGTATCCAAGTTTTAGACTATAGTGGGCAGCAACTCTTTTGCACAGGAGAATGGGAAAGTATGAGAATACAGCTTGGAGCAGCTTGAAAATGATGGAAGGCACTGTATCTTGAATCATTGTCAGTGTATCACTGACACTCACATACCCAGCGTTTAGTAATAAAGGATCTTGCACTGCTGATTCCATCCAGAAAATGAATACTGCTACTAATCCACTCTTGCTGCCATTTCATGTAAAGAGCACTGACACCCGTTTATGAAGTGACTAATATGTTCTTAAGAGTTTGGAGAACATGGAATGAGAAACAAACAAGAGGGCATCTCAGGTCATTGGTGAATTTTAATCTCCCTTGTGTTTGTGAAAAGGATGAGAGAACAGGCTGTTTCAGGAGAGCCCTCAGAGTTGTCGTGGTACCTTCCTCCCTGAATTGTTAAGACTCAGAGTATCTGCACTGAAGGGAAGATGCAGATTTTCCAAATTTAGAAGTCCATATAGAGCACATTTTCCTTTCAAAGCTTTCCTGTGGCAGTCAACTCCAGCTGACAGCAGGAAGAAATGATGTGTACTAAATAAGTCTTATTACATGAAATGTTTTTCTTTTAATCAGCAATGTCTGCACTTCTGGAAAATATAATAAAAAAAGGCAAAACAAAAGCACACAAACAAAAAATCCTGAAAAAAAAAAAATTAAAAACGCCTTATTAAATTGTAATGATTTGTAAGAAATATCATATGAAATCATTTACAACCTTCTACATTATATAGAAGGCTGTAAAAAATTAGTTTTATGTTAGAGAATTAAAGACTAATCAGCTTCTGCTTCTATTAGGTTCCTTTTGTTTTTAAACTCTTATTTTCTACTATGGAGAAGACACACACAGAATGTTCTGTTTAACATTTTTGAGCGATGCACACTAAGCTCTGCCAGAACTGTCACTTCAATTCAAATAAAAGCCAGATGAAAGAAAAAAAGGATAGCAATAACAGTTTTAACCTATTTCCAAGTCATCTTGCTTCTCAAATCAAGTGTTTCCAAGATTAAAATTTGCTTAAAACATGTCAAGCTGCAAATATAGCTGTTTCCTCATATTTGTATCCTATTAGCCTCTCTTCCTTAACCTCAGGAAACAAAGGGACAGAAATGTAATCAGTTGCCTGCTTTAAATACATGATATGTCCACTCAGCATCCTTGTGCAAAAATAATTCTATATCCACACAAGCCCATAAAAATAACAACACAAGCCAGTGAACCAACAAGGCAGAGTGCCTAAATAAACATTGTTAAGAACCAGAAAACTCTGAAAAAGATTTTTCTGTGGCAGTGATGAAAACCAAGCTCATTTATGGTGACTTTCAAGCAGTTTGTCAAGAGAAGAAATGATTAAGCTAACGATGCATGTTATTGTTAAGCTATTTTGATTGGGATAGTCCTTAAAGTAATAGCCAGACTTGTGCAAAGCAAACTGCAGTGAAGTATGCGAAGCAACCTTGAAACACAAAAGTGAGTAGAGGGTTGAAGCATATTCCTTGATGTTCAAAAGCACAAATTTCATGTTTTCTTATATCTAATCTTTTCTTTCTAAGGAGTTATGTCACTTGGCTATTCAAGAGGTTGCGGAGCACAAGGCAACACTGAAAACTGTCTATGTTTTAGATACGAACTCAAGTATAGAAAACTTTTCAAATCATACCCATTGTCATTAAACTTACAGTCAGAAGCTCTGCTGGCTACTGCCATAATAAATTTGCAAAAGCTATTTCAGTTATGGAGAGCTGAGGTAAATGATGAGCAGCACCTTTGTTACTATGTATTTTAACTGGAATAGGAGACTGATGGAGGGAAGACTGGGCTTGCTGGCATTATTAGTTCTATCTTTAATATATATTGGCTTGGAACATGTATAGGAGCAGTTTATTCTATAAAAATCTCACACAGGGCAGACCGGCTCTAAGCCAGCTTAGATTCACAGTACATCCTTACATACTTTTTTCTCTGAATTTAAAGATTCTCCTCTTCTTCTGAAGCTCCTGTCAAATCTTACTGCATCTAGTGAAAAGAGTGCAGTGCTTTATCTTTATTTCAAAAGTATTCCTCATTGCAGGCATGGCTGCCAAACTGTGAGGAGAATTTATTATCCCAAAGGTATACACTTAACTCCATTTTATTTCACTTAGACTTTTCTCATTAAGAGACATTGATCTTAGCAAAAGCCAACAATTATTATGTTTGGTAGCTTACAGAATTGTAAGGAAATATTTTGATCAATTTGTTCTTTTCCACCATTTTGAAGATACTGAGATTCAATATGCTGCTGTAGGTCCATCATGCCTGAGTTCTATGAAGAAACATCTGCCTCAATTGGTATGCTTTTCATCAGGAGTTAATAAAAACATGCAGCAGACATACCAAGAACAAAACCAATAGAGGTACCTTTGGAGATATAAAATGACAGTAATTTTGTTTAATAATATAGATTTGTCTTTACAGCATGGTTGCCTTGAATGATGTTTCAGTCTCTAAACTTGAGGTCTTTCTACATGCAAAAGCCATTAATCTGAGTAATACAGTGATATTTTTCATTTTCTCCTCTACAGGGAAGGCTGGATCTTGAATCAGCACCATCAGCTATGACTAACCAAAGACAGACACTAGCTGAATGTCTTTAAACCTTCACTGTCTCCTACAGCACTTCTGCCATTCTCATAAAGCAGCAGTAATTTCTCTTAACTAAACAGGAAAGAGCGTATAATAGCAACTTTACTAGTGTAGAAAAAGAGATGTAGCACTTGAATTGTCACAAGAGGCATAAGTAATGCCATTCTATCGCTGATCCTTATGTCACTTCTCTGTATGGCTTTTTACTGAAAACCTTACTGAAGAGAAACAACCCAGTATCTGGTTTTGGTCAGCTATGTAGAGAAATGTTATGAAAATGCCCTTTATAAGTCCAGGTTCTGCAAGAAAATCTACTCCCTAAGCATTCCGAAGTACTCTAATATGCACCCTTCAGAAAACTATGTTAAAGACCATATCAGATGGTAAAGGAAAGATATGTTAGATTAGATCTTTGCTGATGCAATACCATATTTTGTTAGGTATTGTTTCTTTGAATTCAGTTGAAAGATGTTGATCATATAAAATAGTTGTAATTACATTCTTTATACTACATGCCTGTTTTTATGCAGCTCAAAGATCTGTAATAGTTTTTGAGCCTGCAGTGTAGGTTTGTGATAAGTTTCTTTGCATTTCCTTTCATGGGAAAAGGAAATCCAGTAAAAGACAGCATACCTAAAAGTAACTAGCTTGACCTATTTTGGTCTTAATATATGGATTTTATGTCATAGGAATTTATAATGCTACAGTTTAAACATTAATTTGGTTTTTTCTATTATTCTGACTCTTTCTCAAATGAAAAAAAGTGATAGAGAAATTAGCCTAAAATACCCACAGGATAGATTAAAGATAAAAATAATGGAAACTGAAGCACATTTCCAGCTATCATTCCTTGTGGATTTGCAGCTCATCACCCAGCTCTGTTGCACAGTTATTATCATGACAATCTGTAGTTCACTCACACAGATTTTTATGGATGTCTTTTGAAGTCACTGGTCCTTTTCTGCATTAATTCACAAAAAAAAACCAACATTAATATTCCACATGCAAAGATTCTATTGAGTCATATTGCTCCTAAACCTCAAAAAAATATTAAGGGTTTAGTTATAGGTTTCTAAATATAGATTTCTGAATACTTGCCCACATATTAAGCATATTATCTTGGGCAGAATAGTAGTAGGAAAACATAGATCAAGAAAGACATTGAGCTATATAGAGAGGGAGTATCTACTGTTGGTGTAATCTGCAGGCATTCAATATAAACATTTTCTTTTGGAGTTGCTTATAAGTCTCCCTATTGTACAGACTTTTTTATTTTAAAATGCAATTCAGCAGAAGTCAGATGATGAGGAGGGTTTGCTGGGAGGCAAAGGCAGGATCTGTCTGACTTGAATGAACTATCATTGCTGTTAATAGTTGGGTTCTTTTTTTTCTAGCAGAGGATACTGCTAGAACTGCGCTGGAAACAGTGGGGTAAAACTGGGCCTGTGTAAAACACCATGCTGAACTCACCACACTTTTAATTCATGCAGCACAAAACAGCCCATAGATTGATACCATGTTCCTTTTGTTGCGGTCCTCTCCTGAGCCTTACTATCCAAGTCATTATCTGGGAAATGTCAGATTAATTTTGGTGTGAACAGTTTCTATTGAAATGTCGGATAGAAACATCATTTGGAATCTGTGACTTTATGCAAACACACGGTGTGTTCTGGGCCTATATTGGAGAAACACATTAATGTTCTTTTGCAGGCAGTGTAAAATTATCTTTAATTACTGTAGCAAGTATCTTTAGACTGTGAAAGAAATATTAAAATGAAAGGAAATACCTGCCCCTACCCAACTCACAAAGACCACAAGGAAAAATCAAGGTGTGAAAGACAAACAAAAAAATTGGATGTAAACGCTATTCACTTTCCCCTTATTCTTCCAAGAAAGAAAAATAAAATCCTTCATACTAAGTTCAACTTAAACAAGGTAGTAAGCGTGTATAGGTGATAATCAACCTTTCTGTTCCCTGTTGTTTCTTGCTGCTTAGGACCATGCACTTTCGTTTTTGACTTCCTTTGGTTAGAGACTTTTTCTGTTTTAGCAGCCTTCAGTAATGTGTTTGCAGAGTTAGAAAAGAAACAGAGTCTATAAGGATAAGGAATTTGACTAGGGTTTCATTTAGAAAGGTAATATAGGTTGTCCTGACACAAGGGAAGGGCCATATAATTTGAAAGATGCTGCTTGCTACAAGCTTAGCAGACTTCAGCAACTGCGGTCATGGTGATCTGACCTTACAGTAGAGCTAAAGAGATACCTGATTTGTTGTTTGATTGAATTTCCAGTATCATCTTCTCTTTCACAGTAATTGAGGTCCTCAATTATGATTGTGTACTTTCTTTGGATTTACAATATCTCGTTTCTTGATTGTTAGTTATTAAGAAATAGCTTTGAAATGGAATGTCCTCTTTGCAAATGAATATAACCTAGAAACTACTGCTATTTGAACTCTCATTTACAACCACAAAAGGAACTCTGCCTGCTGGGTTCTGCAATTCAGGAAGCAAAAACTTTCCAAATACAAAATTTGGGTTCTTGAGCAGCAACTCATATCAACCCAGCTTTACCAAAAGAAAAAGAAAAAAATAATAAAATTAAATGGAACAGAAATTAAGCACTTCAGTAATTTTTTTTTTTAATATTGTCAGATTCTATTTGCTTGTGTCTGTTCAGTAGTGGATAAAAGCATACCCAAATAACAACAGACTGTAAAACCACTGTGTAGTCTTAATTCTTTGCTAATTGCTTTATGGTTGTGGTATATTTGCAGAGGTGAGCTGTAGAGGTCTTTATTCAAAACAGCAGTATTAAATTTCAGCAGAAAAAAATACTTCTTATAAATTTCCTTCTAACATACCATTATCATTAACTTATTCTAGGTTCCAAAACTCAGTGATGATAGGAAGACTGTGACAGTTTCAAACAGGACCTCAGGGAACCTAGATAATTCACAGTAGGGAGGATTTTAAATAGCCCAGGAGTAAATTTCTTTGATTTAGAATAACTTCTGTTGGTTTTTTTTTTTCCTTTTTTTATCTGTTAAGGAGTAAAGGAAATTGAGTCTTTTTTTTATAACATCCGTGTTAACATTCTGAGGTTCTTGCCAAGGGACTGAAATACATGGGATTGTGTAAAACTAAGGAAAAACATGGCTTATGTTTTCTTGGGTTAGAACTCTGCTGTAAAATGTAACAATTCTAAAACAAAACTTCTGTCACTGGGATGAGATAAAAATTGTTCTAAGACTTGCACAAAAAGTCCATTTTCACCATGCAAGAGACAAATGAAATGTATAGCCTTTCAGATCAACATTATAGTCAAACCCGCAATTCATGGCAAAAGTTCAGATAATCCACAAAATGCATCCTAAAACAAAATAGCAAAAAATAGCTCCACCTTGTGTGTCTGCAGATCACAGGAGGCCTTTTGAAACATCATAAGCAAGCACAATAAAAAATAGTAACAGTCCATTAAAACTAATTTTATATGGTGGCATAAAATACTGTAAAACTATTAAGGCAGATCTCAGTGGCAATTTTACAGGAAAATCAGTTAAAATAAACATCACACATTGATAATCATTTGGAACTCTTATTCCAGGATATTATCACATCTGCACGCTAAATTAATTTCTGTTGCTACAGAAACATGTTTTTGTGCTGCACTGCATGAATCATAAAGCTGTGTGTTTTACAAATGTGTTAAGCTGTGGATCTCGTTGACATTGTCTTAACTCAAATATTGCCACAAGACATAACGGTGCAAGTCCTGAGAGATTCGTTTTACATAATGCAGTTTATTTAATATACGCAGATAAAGGCCTGATTTGCCCAGTGATTTAAGCACAAAAGTAGTCTTATTTGAACCCAGCAGGACTATCTAAATTGTTAAAATAAAGCAAAATACTTAGCATCTGAAATTGAGATCTAAAATAGGAATCTGGAAATAGATCTGTAACTGCAGCCCTTTAAATCTGCTTGCTATACCATTAAAATTTGCCTTAATTAGGAATTAACACTGCTATTTGAAGCTTAGAATGTCTAGCTGCCCTGGGGTGTTTGGGTTGGTAGGCTGGGTTTTGTTTTGTTTTTCTGAGATGGGTTTTGGGTTTTTTGAGGTGGGTTTTTTTTTGTGTGTTTTGTTTTGTTTGTTTGGGGTTTGGTTTTGGGGGGTGGTTTTTTTTTGTTTGGTTTTTTTTTTTTTTTTATTTGGTGCAGCTTTTGCTATGCATTCTTTAAAATGCAAATCAAAATCAAATTTTAGGTGGAGCAAATGCCAGCTCAGCACCTGCCTCCCATTGCCAACTGCACAGAACCCAGAGGAAAAGGCAAAGCAATGCCCCACTGGCCATGGACAAGAATTCAAGCTGCAGAATGTCGTGGTTTGAGGCCCCTCAAACAGTTCTGCTCACTCCCCCCTCTTTCTTCCCCAGTCCCGGGGAAATGGG